>VWZE01012605.1:299779-344886 GCA_013396675.1 Eubucco bourcierii
CAGTGAACTACCTAATGTAATTATATATTATGTAAAATATTTATTGTTAACTTGTTGTCTAATAAATTCCCTTGGTGGCTCTTATTTTTTAAAATTTGATGGTGGATAATTTTTGCCTTTTTAATCTTGTTTGTCCCGCTCATTATTTCATACAATTCTAACAGTTTGGATTTAGAGATACAAAATCCTTACACTGCAGTTGGGGATTAAACTGGGGAAATGGGAAAAAATGCTTTCAGAATACTTGAGAATGTGGTTCTATGTATTAGATGTGGCTGATGAGTGGTCAAACAACCACAAAACCCAGAACTGTTCAAGGAGTGGGTTCTGCTGTTGTATTGGCTGGAAGTCTCTTGCCTATATTGATGCCACAAAATGAAGTTGAAACTCAGTGCAGTCACAGTTAAGAGATACAAGAGCCATTTTAGTACAAAAAGTCTAGGGCAAGAAAATACAGAGACTCTGTGTTGCAGTTTCAGTACACTGTTGGGGCGTTTAGCAGCCTCCTTCAGAGTATGCACATAGTAGATGCATGACATTAAAAAAAACAAAAACCAAAGCCAAGGATTAAACTCAGTCTTCCAAATGCAATCTCCTAAACCAGCAATTATCAGGTTACTCCTGAGTTTGGTGCCACCAGGCACTTTCCCAGGTAATACCCTAACATGATACACCAGGTACAATATGCTAGAGGGACAGGATGCCATCCAGAGGGACCTGGACAAGGTGGCGAGGTGGGCCCAGGTGAACTCCATGAGGTTCAACAAGACCAAGTGCAGGGTTCTACACCTGAGCTGGTACGATCTTGACTATCAATACAGACTAGGGAATGAGGTGGTAGAAAGAAGCCCTGTGGAAAAGGACTTGGGGGTGCTGATGGACGAGAAGCTGGACATGAGCAGACAGTGTGAGCTTGCAGCCTAGAAGGCAAATCACATCCTGGGATGCATCAAGAGATGCATTGTCAGCAGATCCAGAGAGGTGATTCTGCCACTTTGTTCTGGTGAGAGCTCACCTGGAGTACTGCATCCAGCTCTGGAGCCTTCAATACAGGGAAGGACATGGACCTAATGGAGAGGGTCAAGAAGAGGGCCACAAAAATGACCAGGAGGCTGGAGCACCTCTGCTACAAGGATAGGTTAATTGGTCAGCCTGGAGAAGAGGCTCCTTCCAGTACCTGAAGGGGGCCTACAAGAAGGATGGAGAGAGGCTGTTTACAAAGGCCTGCAGCGACAGGACGAGGGACAATGGTTTCAAATGAGAGAAGAGCAGATTTAGATTGGATGTTAGGAACAGGTTCCTTGCCATGATGGTAGTGGAACACTGGACCAGGTTGCCTAGGAAGGTGGTTGGGGCCCCTTTGGAGATTTTCAAAGTGAGGTTTGACAGGGCTCTGGGCAGTCTGGTCAAGTTGGGAGAGCCTTTGCTGACAGTAGGGAAAGTTGGACTACATGGTCTTCAGAGGGCTCTTCCAACCCAAACCATTCTATGATTGTGTGGTTCCATGGTTTGAGTTAGAGTAATTCTCATTAGCCAGTATGGAGAAGATCCTGTTAATCTATCTCCATTCTTTATAGTATTCTATACTACCTCAACAGACTTTTATCCTCAGTTTAGTATCTAGTGATGTTGTACCCTGGAGTGTGTAACATCAGGTTTTTGCTCTAAAACCACCGCTGTAATGAGTTTCAATACAATCTTATCTGGGGGTGAGGTGAAGTCATAGACACAACTAGCAATAAGAATCTCAAGGCCAAAAGATGCCTCGTGGAAATGAGAGATAGGTCAGAGTCAACTGTAATGTAGTAAGACACTTCATGAATATTGGATGCTAGATCTTGTTTTGTATTGAGGTATAGATGTAGACATACAGATGTGCTACTGGCAGGTAGTAAGAAAGTCAGATCACATCTTTCCTGATATCTGAGCAGCAAGAAAGCAAAATCTGGTCCCCAGGACTCATTTTGCTCAGTTTTGTACATAATTAATTTAAATGATGTTTCCTATTCTGATCTTAAAGTTTCTTGAAACAAATGTTGCACATTCTGGGTCTCTATGTAAATACGTGCTTTTTCTTGAAACTCAGCAAGACAAGGTGTAATCAAATTACCCTGAAAGTCTAGTGAACAAGTCATTATACATGTTTCTTCCTGCTCACTCATATACTATTGTTTTTTGCCATCTTACCTGTTTATATTGTAAAAAAATCTTTGATAATGGGGCTATTCATTACCACTTAGGTCTAGTGTATCTATTCTTCAGCCTTAGTTAGTGCCTGAGTGTTGTTATACTAAAAATAAAAATAAAGAGAACTGGTTGACAGCCTCTGGATGGAAATCTTTATCACAAAACACTGATTTGAGGGTAGTAGTTTGAGTTGAAAGGTGCTAATTTAAATTAAATAATATTTTGATATATAGATCTTAAAATTTTGAAACATTTTAGGTTGAAAGTCTAGGAAGTGACAGAAATGTTAAAAAAATTAAAAATCAGATGTCAGTTTACATAAACAAAAGGATTTCCTTCTTCATAAGGAATTTTTTCTCATCTCTTCCTGGAAAAAAAAAAAAAAAGTGCAAAATTAAAAATCTATCCCCTGCCTATATCTAATAAAAAATGGTGCAGTTATTTTTTTGTTCATTCATTTTTTGGTTTGGGTTGGTTTTTTGTTTTGTTTTTTGTTTTGGTTTTGTTTTGTGGTTTTTGCTGGTTTTTTTTTTTAATTGGAAGACAATTTTCTCTGACAATACTTGTGAGGGCTTCTCTTTCTCTTAGAGGTATTATCTATTTGAAGCAAGCAGTATGTTTTCTTGACCCTGGAAAGGTGGCTTTCTGCGTAGCTGTCATCCTTAAAAAATAGCACTCTGAATCACAACCTATAATCATCTAACACAATCCATATCATATGCAAATATGTAATTCACAAGAGATTTTCTCCCGAGGGAATTCCTATTAGAAGCATGAACTGTATTGAGGGTGACAGTCTTTTTAGTGCCATTAAGGTAAATGAGCTGGTAATGGGAAGTGCAGATTATACTAACTTCAATAATTTATTACCTACTTCCCATCAGGATAGCTTTTACAAACAGCTAGTGCTCTTAATTGAAATGTAAATGAATGATAAATTATGAAAAATGTATTACGAAAAGGAAAAGATGGTGAAATAAAGGGAGTAAAAATAGGATTCTTAAAGCATAGGGAAAATACCAGCTGACATGTTAGACAGCACAAAATGATAGGAAAACAAGAAAGCACGCAGAGGTATGCCTGTGTGGATACGATGTAGTGCACCACACATCCACAGTATTGCTGCAGTCTTTTTTAGCTGAGCAGACATGAGCAGCAGTGTGTTCATTTGTCTGTTTTTGATGACCCATGATCATCCCCTAACTGTACATCCCCTAACTGAAGGCTTGTATTTCACTATATTGCTTTATATTCATGGAGTGTGTGTACTACATCCTGAGCCTGGAAAGACTCTGGAAATTATTTTGGCTGCTTTAGACCTGCTTTTCCATCACATTCGTGCTCAGGGTGTCTGAGCAGGCAAGATTCACAGAATGATAAAATTGTTTGTTTGGAAAAGTTCTTAAGATCATTGACCAACCATAACCTAACGCCTCCCTGTACGTAACTGTTACACAATGTCCATAAGCTCCTCCTCACGATGTCATTTAAACACTTCCAAGGATGGTGACTCCTTCACCTCTCTGGGAAGCCTGTTACAGTACCTTATGACCCTTTCAGTAAAGCATATTTTTCTTAACATCCAACCTGAACCCCTCCTGGTGCAAACTGAAGGCATATTTTCTCATCCTATCACTTGTTACCTGGGAGAAGAGGTTGGCCTCCATCTCATTAAAACCTCCTTTCAGGTAGTTTTAGAGAGGGAAGAGGATTCCCCTCAACCTTCTCTACTCCAGGCTGAATAACACCAGCTCACTCAGCCATTCCTCATAGCTTCATAGAGCTTGTGTTCGACATCTCTCACCAGACTTGTAGCCCTTCTCTGGACACACTCCAGCACCCCAATGTCTTTTTTGCAATAAGGGAAAGTTCTTCTAGAATAAGGAAAGTCTGTCAAGATAGGGACCAAAATGAGTCTTCCAATATAATTAGTAATTATGAAAATGTTGATGTATTCAGCTGAAGGTGGCCCTGAATAGCTCCATTCATACTCCCATAGGACATGGTTTCTTGTTTGAAAATAGAAAACTTTACCAGGCTGAGAAAATATTTAATGGAAGCATGAATCATGTTGACTTATACTGTTGCAAATTTGTTACAGTATGTGATTATTTTAAAACTATTTTTAAGTTGCACCAACAGAATCTGGAGAATATAATTAAAGTGTTGGATGGTTGCAGATCTAGGAAAATACTGCATATTAGAATAAAATACACAAATCTCTGCAGTTCCTGAAAATGCCTGCACAGGTCTTTCCAAAAGTACTTTGTGTATTTGAAATAGCAAGTGTCTAATTACAGGTTAAAGAAGTGCCAGGAATTTCAGAACACAGTTATTTGATCAATTTTTTTTTTTTTTTAAAAAGGAGCATATTGTGCTTTCTGTTCTTTTAATAAGAGATCAGTTTATTAAAAACATTGTTGAAAAGCAAGAAGTCAGTAAGGTTTAAAATACATTAGAAATTAGAAGTAGAAATACATTTGCTCAAAAATCCCTGGCCCAGTGTGAACACTGAGAGATTAAACATAAAAACATATTTTTCCTTATTGATACTCTAAGACACATCAGTACTAAAATTTTGGAAATGCTCTAAGGAATCACTTGCTAGGAGATGTCACACCACCTTCACTACAAAAATATCTGGACCATATCTGGCAAATCTGTGGAAGCCTTCTTCACTGCACAGAAGTCTGTGCTCTCAAAAAAACTTGCAGGTCAAACACAATGTGAAGACTAATGTATACAAGTAAGATTTCTTTATTTCACAGAAGACACAAAGGAGTAAAGAAAGAGCGACTCGTTACTAACTGAAGTTTTTATTTCTCCATCAGACACAAGCAGCTCACTGACCTACCAGCAGAGGACATTGCAAGGTGATTCTCACAGAAGTATTCTTAGCTGAAAATATTTAGTAGAATATTTTGTTAGAGCCATGGAAAATACAAAAAAATAAAAAATAGTATTTTAAAAAATAGTAGTTACAAAAGAAATGTCTTTGGCAAACAGTTTACGTTCATTAATGATCAAAAGACAAGACATGCAGTGTGGAGATTGAAACTGCCGGATGATCTGCTCAGAACCATGAATAAATGGTAAACATTTCTACATACACTGTTTGTTGGGCTGCTTAGTCTCTAAATCTGTCATGCTAAAGTATTTCTGTCATGTCTCCAAAAGGCAGAGAGGACAGAGAGGTGAATTCAAACAGCAATAGCTTTCTATTCCATGGACCGGAAGAAGCCATGAGGTAATTGTTGCCATCTGCGGTTTATGTCCAGATGTGGAGTTTAACATATGTCTCTCCTTTGCTTTAAGGAAGACAGATAATGTCTCAGAGAGGTTGTAAAATGTCTTGGGAATCACTGTCACAGGCCTGCTCCTGACACCCAGAATAATGGGCCTTGTAAACATCTGCCTTGAACTGTCTTGATGGTTGTGTGCCTCCAGGGCAGAAACAAATGGATGAAGAGCAGCTGCTAAGGTGAAAACCTAGCAAGCCAGAGGCAAGAGCAGACTGTCCCATAAAAGCCCTTAGGTATGATTGGTGACATACTAAACCTAACAGCCAGGAAGATTTCCTTTCACAGATTACTGAGCAATATTGAGATGAAATGGCTACTTTGTCTTTTGATTCAGCAGGCAAAAATGACATTCTCACATCCTTCCCTGTGCTGAAAGCTCCAACCCTTCCACTTGGTCCTGAAAGAGAAGTTTAAGGAAGGGGTAACATAGCTGTTAACGGTCTGAGAAGCATGTGATGACAAATGACCAGAGCCCAGCTTACTTTCTTAATTTGTATGCCAGAAGACTGCTATAATGTTCTGGGCTTCAATAATTGGACCAAGGAGAAAGCATAAAGTTATCTTTCCATGAGCAATTCTAAACTTTTGTGGTTGTTACTTGATCTCTTGAATATCCTTCTCATGCAAGTATGGTTCCTCATAGAGCAGTTACTGACATTCAGAGCTTTACAGAGAAGTCTTTTATGAAGCATGGCATAAGCAATATTAAATATGAATTTTCTTGACTTAGTTCATCTTGGAAAAGAGTTTTTGCAGAAGCTTAACTAAAAATTCAACTGCTGTGTCTAGGTTGCAATTATACAATTCAGTGATTGGGTTGACTGGAGGACAAGATAGAAGACCTTGTGAAAACAAAGTACAAAATTTGCTCAGACCTTAAAAAAAAAAAAAAAAAAAAAAAAAAAAAAAGAAAAATATTACAGAGAGGAACAATTGTGATGCCACTGGTGATTGTTGACCATTTTTATGTTGCTTTGGAAATTTACCATACGTAGCAAAATGAGCTGCTTTTGAATGAGACAAAATAATTCTGATCTGTGGACAAATGATACCTTGAGAGTAGATTAGTTTGCAGTTCATTTGAAGTGCACAAATCTATACTGGGATAGCCTCTAATGTATGATGAGAGTGTCTGAAGGTCCATGCGCTGAATAGGAACAACTGCAACCCATACTTAGAAGTTTCACACGCACAGAAAAAAAAAAGCAGTTACATCAAGTGGTCTGTACAGACTCTTAGTTTGTATGTGACAATAGAAAGAGGACATCAATAAATCAACAACTGCCTCTTTCCTTCCACTCTACTGTTAGATGATTTCCCTTGTAATGCCTTTCCTTCTATTCTGAAAGCATTATCTAACATTGTAGAAAATGTTATGAGATTTGTTTTGTCTCCAGAGGCATCTTCTGGGTTTAGTTTTCTCATTCACTATTTCTAAATTTCTAAATAAACAACTGATTAGGCTGTAACAAGGAGAAAGTCTTATGTCCACTTCCTAGTCACTTTGGAGTATTTTTATCCTTCTAACCTGACCTTTAGTTTTTATTTTTCCATCAGTATTTTCTGTGCCTTTCACTTTAAGCTCTCAATTTAATTTCACTTTTCGCTTTCCTGTGCACTTTGTCTTGTCTACTACTTCAACAATGGTCTTCTTTGTTTTCAGCCATGTGTTTCACTTACTGTTTCTCAGTGAAAAGAGAAAAAAATAAAGAAAAATACAAGGTCACCTTGCCAGGGAATTATAGTAGATATGCACAGGAGCTTAACTTTCAGTGAAATATGTAATTTGGATGTATCACCACTGCCAAGACAAATAGAACAATAATTCTGATTTCCTCAAATGGTTTTTGATTTCCATTACCTCTGCTTTAAGTTCTCAGTTTTAGACCCTTAAATACAGTTAAAAGAGAAAAAATAACATCTGAAGCGAGTTTTTTGTTTTGGTTTGTGGTTTGGGGGGGGGAGTGTTTAGTGTTTTAGTTTGGGTTTTGTTTTTTTCCTTGGTTTTTTTGGTTTGTTTTTTTTTTTAATGACAATTTGGTCATTACAATGTTCAGTAATTGTCTTGATCGGAGAATAAGACTGAAAATTTCCTGACCTCAGGAAATGATCTAATCTAATTTTGACATTAGATTTCTCACCTGGGTATTTAATCCTGCTTATTTGGCTTGTTTTTAACCAATGAGAGCACTCAAGAACTGAAGGCCGGTGTTGAAAATCTTGTTCCAAACAGTCCCCCTTTTTAAATTCTTCTTACTTTCAGTAGTTAATTACTCAGATATGGCAGTAACTCTCCACTGCTGAATGGAATGAAGGCATTAGAAAAGATGTGAGGAAGGAGATGGACAAATCCTCTGTGAGGGAATGATGACATTTGCCGCAATGTTTGCTGATAGTCATCATCTACTTCCTTTATTTCTTGTTAGAGCTTTCTTTAATGGGGATATATATTTATATATTTGGTGCTGATTGCCTAGAAAATTTCAGAAGTGTCTCAGTAGGCAACTTATAAATGGCTGGGGTATATCACTATAAATGATCACTATAAATGATCAGGGTATATCTTCAGGTTTGCACAGAGCTACCTACTTTTAAATAGTTTTATGAGGTTTACAGACAAAATGAAGTCTGGCATAAGTAACAGTGAATTAAGTATCCTGACTGTGGCTTTTAAAGTTTAATTAATTAATGTCCATAAAACATTTTGCAATACTTAGGCTAAGGTCTGTAAGTGCACAGAAGAAAATACAGTAATTATTAATCCTATATCTCAGTGTGCATGGGAGTATTGGCAGACCTGTTTAGTACAGGTCCTGTAAATTACAGAGCCCTAAACTTCTAAAGGCAGCTTGCTCTGCTGTAGATCCATTAGCTTTGCTGGTCTTTTCCTGGAATGGATTTGCTCTTTGCAAGTTCGATGAAGAATAAAAATGAAGGGCTATACATTTTAAATTTTTTTTTTTTTTTTACAGCTATGTGCTTTGATACGCAGGAGATATTTCAGAGCCTGTGATGACAGCGGCCCATTCTGATGAAATAATGCTGCAGTCAATAACATGGAAGGGACAGAATTAACCTAAATGTGCAAATATGGTAATTACCAGCCTCAAACACAATTATCTCGTGTGCTACTACTCATAATGGGAGCAACATTTCTGTATTACTTTTTTCCTGGAGTTGTTTGGAAAACACTTGCTCTGTCTCTGTGTGGAAATCTTCCACAAAATTTCATTTTCTATAATGATACAAAAAACATTGGTCTCATGACCTTGACAGCTTCATCATGGGGTATATAACTTATGATCTCTTTCCACCTTTATACGAACTGTGTTCCTTAGGTCCAACAAGCTGATCAGGGAAAAGTACTTTAGCCCAACACATACATGGTTGAGGATGCAATTACTGTAACTGGCTTTCCTGACTGTCCTCTGTAAGTTCAAGAGGTCAGGTCCTCTGCTGGTTTAAAACCTGCTCCAGATTCATAATGACACTAGGATGATTTATGCTAGGACAGAGTTTTTGCCAGCTTGTATGTCTACATCAAATTGCACCTCCAGCAGCCAGTGGTAATTTACACACAGAGCATTAATTTATTTCCCTTACGCAGGCTGCCGCAGACCCAGTTCAGCTTTCTCTGGTGGTCTTCTGTTAAAAAAGAACTACTAAAGTGAGCTTACAAAACAAGTTTTAGAACTATTGTTTCCCAAGTACATCTGAAAGTATGAAACTTAGATCTATAACTATTTTTCTGTCTTCAATCTTGACATTAAAAAGGTACCATGTGTTGTGCCAGATGTCAAGATACAATTGCCTTGGACATTGGGCATGTAATCTGTTACATAGTTCAATGAACTAATGGGCATGGCAAAATAAATACTTGTCCCTTGAGAGGTGGAGATCAGCTACTAGAACAATGCATATTGTTACAGTCATTTGTCATCTTCTCCTTTTCAGATCTTTGTTGCTGTTTTTACTGGTAGGGATAGAGGAGAAATCAGCAACTATTTCTGTGATCTGCAGCTCTAGAGAACTGTTAGTATTCTCCTAATTCCAGGTTGTGGTTGGAAAGCCAAACTGCTATTCATTAAAATTTCATCAACCTCCCTGCTCAGGTCCCACTTGTCAGTGACCACATAGCGAGATTGAGTCCTTCTGTACACCACTATTACAGTATAATAGAATAACTGGTGGATTTTTCAGATTGATCAAACATTAATATATTTGGTAACTTCATTCAGGAAATGACATACACGTTATGGATTAGTGACAATTTCAAAAGTCATCATTATGTACCTTTAGACATGACCAAAATTTGAACATCATTTGTATTCTGTGATCCATTTGCTTGTGGCAGGAAAGATCCACATAGTGCATTGGTAAATGATGAAAATGGAAACAATTACAGATCATTAACAATTATATAGTGAACAAAACTCATCAATTGAACTCTGAGCCAATATTATCCCTTTTGCAAATGCCTGTTGAGGTGGATTTTCAGTCTTCAACTCCTTTATTGCAGCTATACTGCAAGAAACCATACAGTTTTCATACCAGCCCTTTTAAAACTTTAGATGAGTATGTCTCCATGCAACATACGGTCTGAGCGACCCACTCACATCAAATGAGAAAGCTCTTTCCTCATGAGACCAGGATTTGACTCTGTTTTTGGAGTAAGAGCCACCACATGGCATTCTATAGCAGATGGAGCCATAGCAAAGTTGGTTAAAAGCAATACTTTCCCCTACATCGACCTGAGGAATAGGAGGGAGAACTGAGGGATAAAAAGCGATGCCAGCAAGTGCTTTCAGCAAGTGCAACACACTGATCTAAAACCAAAGTGATGTCAAAGACTGAGGATTTGGAGTCTTTTAGCACCACTACTCAGAGGACATGCATTCATTATCACCAGTAAGAGAAGCTTGAGGATTTGTCAGGGTAGGATTTTATTCAGCATTAGTAACAGAGGGAACAACGCATGGCCACATACACCTCAGAGGTTCAACAGCTTTTTAGCCCAATTTCCATTACAAATTCTGGCCTAAGAAATCTTGTCCAACTAACCTGCAGTTGATTCTTCAAAGATGACCCAGGATTGTCACTGTATCCCAGGTATCCTTGTATCATCAGGTGCATTAAAATTAGCATTTAAAACATTTCTATGCAAACATTTGAAAACTGATTTGTTTACAAAGGCCTTACAGAAAGTGGAGAGAAAATATTTGAAGTTTGGAAGAGATATATTTTGGATTTATGGATTTATTTTTTTTTCCCCTCTATACAGACGTTACTCAAGATTAGGAAAATAAAGGATACATTAGCTAAAATTCATTTAACACTTCATTCTTTCAGGGCAGTGGGATTCTTATGACATATGGTCAGGAATAGTATAATAATACATGCATCAGGAATAGTGTGGCCAGCAGGAGCAGGGAGGTCATTCTCCCCCTGTACTCTGCACTGCTTAGGCCACACCTTGAGTACTGTGTCCAGTTCTGGGCCCCTCAATTTAAGAAGGACATTGAGGTACTTGAATGTGTCCAGAGAAGGGGAACGAGGCTGGTGAGAGGCCTTGAGCACAAACCCTATGAAGAGAGGCTGAGGGAGCTGGGATTGTTTAGCCTGGAGAAGAGGAAGCTCACCTGAAGGGTGGTTGTAGCCAGGAGGAGGTGACTTTCTTCTCTCAGGCAACCAGCACCAGAACAAGAGGACACAGTCTCAAGCTGCACCAGGGGAAGTTTAGGCTGGAGGTGAGGAGAAAGTTCTTCACTGAGAGTGTCATTGGCTACTGGAATGGGCTGCCCAGGGAGGTGGTGGAGTCAGCGTCCCTGGAGGTGTTCAAGGCGGGTTTGGATGTGGCACTCGGTGCCATGGTCTAGTCTTGAGGGCTGTGGACTTGATGATATTTGAGGTCTCTTCCAACCTTGGTGATACTGTGTGATAATGTGTGCGATGTTTTTTTCCTTTCTTTTTAACTCCTCCTTTTAGTTTACCATAACAGTATATTTCTCCTACTCTAATTTGACATGGCCTGAGTAGGGCTTTACTAATAGTACCACATTGCATCTCACAGTACCTGTTTCCATGTCCCACTATATCACTTTTTTTTTTTTTTAAAATTTTTTTTAATCACCTGCAGTGTAGTTTATCTGAATGAATTTTGGCATATCCACATAGGTCCTCTTTCTAGTCTACAAAGAGATACAAAATCTTGTAGGATCTGCATTTAAACTTCTAAAGTAGGTCATGGGAATTGTACTCATTCAGACATGCCTGACTGTACCTGACTACAAAGAAACCTAGGGTGACTAGCACAGCCAGGAGCATCTACACAGAAGATCTCTAAAGTTGGATGAGATTAATTCCACCCCTGTTCCCTAATAAAGGAAAATTGTCAGACACAATGGAAAGTGAGATTCTCACTTGTTTGATCCCTTGTTCAATTACCTGGATCTTTGCAGAATGACAGTAAATATATCATCATTGACTTTCTACAACGTTTGGAACACATCTAGTTATAGCAAAGCTGCAGCGAAAAAGAATGTTTTATTACTCTGGCTCAAGTAAAAGACTAAATTTCTCCCTGTGTTGTAAAAGGCCTAACAGTTATTAGGACATGTGAACACTGATTTTCTGTGTTCTTTTTGTTACAGCTGAACAACAGATTGTGAGGCCCTAATATAGAATTCACAGGAATCTCCAGAGCTATTTAGAAACTGAAATTTTATTTTGCTTCTCTGAAAGGAAAAAAAATGAAAAAGCTCAAAAAATAATCAGTTAGGATAAAGCAAAAAGGAGATGAAAATTATTAATTATTTTGAAGAGCTTGGTTCCAGGCACAGACTTGCCCTACTTTCATTATTTAATAGCCAGGAGAAGAATTTCCTCATTTATCTTAAATAAAAAAAACCCAAAACCATTCCCATCCCCAAACCCTGTTTCAGGTGGGAATTATTTTCTGTATAGAGACTAAGCTAGTTAGGTCAAATGAAAAGATCAAAAGTCAATGCATTGTTGTACTGTTTCTCTTTACACATGTAACTCATGGACATTCTTTCCTATTCAGGGAAGAGGCTATGCAATAAGGCTGGGTGACAGATCCTGTTCAGTTGTTCATGCAGTATCACTTGTAGAGTTTATCTTTCATTAAATAGATTATACCAGTCTTGAATACTCAGGCTGAGTGCCTCTGCTGAGACCCTCAGAAATATTGAGTTATAAAGGAAGACAAAAATACCTGAAGTCCTTTGGTGTTTGAACTTTCACTCCTAAATTTTCCTAGGAGATTATCTAGATGGTTTCTTCGATGCAGCTGTATCTGTTCTTAATAGAAAAAGCACTCATTGAATACAGTTTTGCCTGTAAAATATTAAGTGGTGACAGTATTACCTATATGAGTTAACTTCCAACTAGACACACCCTCTGAAAGAGAACCTCTAGACTGCATTGTCACTTCCTTAAATAATAGAATGATAGTATCATAGAATCTTAGAATAGTTTTGGGTTGGAGGAACCTGAATATGTCAAGTTCAAACCCCCCTGCAATGTACTTGAACATCTTCAACTAGATTAGATTGTTCAGATCCCCATTCAGCCTGAAATTCAGTGTTTTCAAGGGTGGAAAACCTGTGCCACTGTTTCATCACCTTCATCATTTAAAAAAACCCCAAAAAGCAAAAAACCAAAAACCCACTTATTTAAAGTTTGAGTCTACCCTATTTCAGTTTAAAACCACTACTCCTTGTCCAGGTCCAACAGACCCTGCAGTCTGTTTCCACCTTATAGACCATGACAAGGTCTTCCCTGAGCCTTCTCTTTTCCAGGATGAACAACTCCAACTCTCTCAGCTTTTCTTCATAACAGGGCTATTCCAACATCCTCATTATTTTTTGAGGCTCTCCTCTGGACTCATTCCAACAAATTTCTGTCTTTCCTGCGCTGAGAACTCTAGAATAGGACTCAGCACTGTAGGTGGAGCCTCACCAGAGTAGAGTGGCAGAATCACCTCCACTGAAATAGTGGTCACACTGCTTTTGATGCATCCCAGGATATGGTTTGCTTTCTGGGCTGCAAGTGCAGCTCTTCATTCATCAATGACTCTAAGTCCTTCTCTGCAGAATTGCTCTCAATCTCAATCTCTTCATCCTCCAATCTGTATTGATACTGAGTGATGCCTGAACTAATACATGAGGAACTTTACAGTTGGTCTGTTCACACGGGGCCATGTCTTGAGCTTGTCCAGGTCTATCTGAATGGCATCCCATCCTTCAGGCATGTCAACCACACCACACAGCTTTGTGACATCTGCAAACTTGCTGAGGATGCACTCTATTTCACTGTCTGTGTCACTGATGAAGACATTAAAAAGCACTGATCCCAGTACAGGCCTTTGAGGAACACCACTCATCACTGATCTCCATCTGGGCATTGAACTGCTGGTTGCTACCCTCTGGATGCAATCATCCAAGTCATCTAAATCTCCATATAATTTGAAGCTTCTTGTGCAAACATATATTTGTCTTTTGCTTTTTGTGGTCTGTTTTATTATTTTGCCTTTTCTCTGTTAATGGAATTAGTCATTTTGCAGAGTAAGAGAAGATGCAAAAGGGATCTCGAGGATGTTATTACTGATTATGCTTCCAAACTGACAAAAACAGCGCTGTTGCCTAATTTATTATCATGCACTAGATTGCAAGACAGCAATGCACCATAAATTACTGCATTTACCACATACAATACAATATATAACACATTTTGCCAAGTTTCTGTGACAAGTGCACAAGAATTATTGAAAAAATACCACCCCATTAGGTACCAAATTCAATGGAAATTTATAGCCACTTAGGTTTCCACACCTGCAGGAATTCGTGTCAGCAGTATATCTCCCCTTCTTCCCCAACCTTGAACACTTCATGCCTGTACCCATAGTATGAAGTAAACAGCATTCATCTATTAGCTAAATAAGTGTATGTGTGTGCTGAGGACAAAAGTGGTTTGGTTTGGGGTTTGTTTGTTTTGTGGGGTTTTTTTTGTTTGTTTGTTTGTTTGTGGGAGTTTTTTTTTGTTTTTTGTTTGTTTGTTTTTTGTGGGGTTTTTTGTTTGGTTGGTTGGGGTTTTTCGGTGGTGATGGTGGTGGGTTTTTTTGTTTGCTTGAGTTTTTTGATTTGTCTGTGCACTGTTTCCCAGGGGACCACGCAGTTAAATAGTAATCTGTGCCTCAACTACAGAACAGAAAAAGGGAGCTTACTGCAATTTATGTTGTGAGAACTCTCTGTCATGGATTTAATAAGAACTCAACATCCTTGTAAACATGGTAAAGACCATTGGTATTTTTATCAGAGGTAGGAGAGGTTCCCTGCCTGTGTTTCTACTAACATCTGAAACAACTTACAAATAAAGTAGTCCACAAAATAACGACGTGTCACCTTTGCAAATCAAACTTTACGTGGACTGTCAAATAGGAATTAAAAAGAGATGGTCACTAATTGAGCAGCTAATCATGTTTTACAAATTCCTCAGCCAGTATATGCTAATTTTTTCTGGTTATGAGTCTGAGAGGGAGCCTGGAAAACTTTTGCTTAAATCTCTAATATACTTTCCCTTAAAGATAATTAAGACCTGGTTTTCAGAAGATCAGTTTAGGCTGCTAAGCCCATCTGCATGCTTGTAAATCCAGCATTTAGATTCCTAAAGACACCTACTTAGCTGTTTCTGATCGTCTTCTGGTATTCCAGATTTTTCTGATACAGCCTGAAGTATATCACTACCATGCACATTAAGAATTACTTATGGTGGAATTTTAGAGGGACAAGTAGAATCTAAGTGTTTTTAAGACCTAAATACCATTCCAAGCAACTTAGCAGCAATGCCCATAGTCAGGCACCATGGTATGCTTCTGATGCTTTAGGTTCTGTATCTACCATATCTAAGAAAATACAAAGTAGTCTCTCATCATTTTTACCAGAGTTTAACAGTTCTTCTTTTCTTTGCCCGAGTGATCTGAAAACATATATTCTATGTGGATAATTTTATCACCAAGCTAAAATATGCTGCGTCAGGCTCCCTCAGTCCCCAGTGCTACAACAGTTCTGTTTTATATGAGACAAATATTCAGTGGACTAGAGACAATTAGAATAGAATAGAATATAGGGTTGAAAAATGAAAGGGACAGAGTTGGCTGAAGGAAATATGACTTCATAAACTTATATGGGGAGCTTCACTACAGCACTGAAAGACCTTGTGAGTAAACTCTGTTTTCACCTGAAAACAGCAGTAGATGCTTATTACATGCCTCTGTATGGTACTGCATTGAAAAATAACTGGTTATGTTCTGCTTTCCTCTTCTCAAATTCTGGTTTACAAGGATGAAAAAGAGAAGGGATTAATCTCAGTGTTCTCTCAAGTGTTCTCATGACTTTGGGCATGCACGTTTAACACTTTTCCGAGCATGAGTGTTTTTTTTTCACCTCACACTTTTTCTTTCTGAATTTTATGAGTCCAGTTTCTGTGAAAATAATATTGTAAAATGAACTTCCTTTTCTCCCTGAACATGAAATCAAAATGCAACATAAAATGTTAATTTTATTCTGTCAGACTTATTGAGCCACTATACCATGGTTTTTTTCTCCCTAATGCTGATGTTCTGGGTAATATGATCTTAGTGTTTCCATATGACTATAAACAAAAGATGCAGATGTTAGCCCCAAGAGGAATATATTACAAGGAAAGATAAATAAATTAATTTACCAGACAATACAACATAATTTATTTCCTCCAGAGAATATATTTTCAGTGCAGATTTTAATACACTTGTCTCAGACAAGATTTTCCCGTGCCACTTCCAATCCAACTTCAAACATACAACAATCTCAGAATATAAACTGTATTTTACCTAATGTATTTTAGAGATTCAGCTCAGACTCAAGACTACTGATTAGTGTTCTAATTTGTGGAAGATGATGGGTCTATATGTGACAAATTTTGAGACAGAATACTTATCTGCCTCTTGTGTCCCAGGCTCAGGATTACTATATGCTTCTTGTATTCTCTTCTTGTACTAATGGAATCGACATACTGTAAATCTCCTGAGGTCTGACTGAATCATCAGAGCTAAGTTCTATAACATATCTAACTAAATAAATAAAGGGGAGAAGACTGTTTGTGACAATGAAGCACCTGTTGGAAAGCTGTAAATAACAGCAGCCTCCCTACTAGGTCCATTTTGTAAAGAAAGTTCCCTTTAATAAAGAGTTTATTTTCCCTCTCTTTGGAGAACTGTCCTAAATCCGGTAGGGAGTTACCTGTCTTCTACCATCATCTGTGATTACATAGTTGTAAAATACAGTGAAGTGGTAAGACAATATCTTCCTCTTGGCAACAGATGACACATACTGTTTTGATAACACTGTTATTTAAGCTGGAAGAAACCAAACTCAAGTGTAATCCACATGTATCTAGCAAGCTCAGAATTTGTCACTATAAATAATTTAGGTGCCTCCACAAATAAAGAACAAATTCTCCTTTATCTGTGGCTTCAGTACACACTTAAGATTGTATCTCTTATGTTCTGCAAGAGTGGTTTTTTTTGCTTTTTTCTCTTTACAATTAGCCTAAGCCCCTTCTGAATCTTTTTAACCCTGCTACCTCTGTAATATCTTCTGTACTAGCAACTGCCAAAGCATTGACAGCAGGATCCCTCATTGAGAAAATCTGAAACTATATCAAAGCAAGAATGTCTCTATTTTTTTTTTTTTTTCCTGGATAGGTTTTATCATGTAACCAAAATCATGCTATTGGAGAGTCACAGAATCATAGAATCATAGAATGTCAGGGGTTGGAAGGCATCTCGAAAGATCACCTGGTCCAGCCCCATGCCAGAGCAGAATCACCTAAAGCAGATCACACTGGAATGCATCCAGATGGGTCTTGAATATCTCCAGAGAAACTCCACAACTCCACAACCTCCCTGGACAGTCTGTTCCAGTGGTCTGTCACCCTCACTGAAAAAAATCTTCCTCAGGTTCGCATGGAACGTCGTATACCTCAACTTCCACCCATTGCCCCTTGTCCTGTCACTGGGCATCACTGAGGAGAGGTTGGCTCTATCCTCCTGGCACTCACCCCTTACATATTTATAAACATTAATCAGGTCATCCCTTAGTCTCCTCCTCTCCAAGCTAACAAGCCCCAGATCCCTCAGTCTCTCCTCATAAGAAAGATGCTCAATTTTCTTAATCATATCGGTGTCTCTGTGCTGGACTCTCTCAAGCAGCTCCCTGTCTTTCTTGAGCTGGGGGACCCAGGACTGGACACAATACTCCAGATGAGGCCTCACCAGGGCAGAGGAGAGGGGAAGGAGAACCTCCCTGGACCTGCTGANTGCTTCTGTTGAACTTCATTAAATTTCTCCCTGGCCAACTCCTCGGTCTGTCTAAGTCTATCTGAATGGCAGCACAAATCTGGTGTGGCAGCCACTCCACCCAGCTTGGTGTTGTCAGCAAACTTGCTGACAGTGCACTCTATGCCCTCATCCAGGTCATTAATGAATACATTGAATAATACTGGTCCCAGTACCGACCCCTGAGGTACTCCACTCATTACAGGCCTCCAGCTAGACTCTGTCTCATTGACCACAACTCTCTGACTTCTTTCCTTTAACCAGTTCCCAGAAGAGAATAAAAAGAATTAGAAAGGGAGAGAAAAGCAAAACCACTTTGTCAGTAGGTATATAAGGTTAAAGAAAAAAACCAAACCCATAGATAACACTGTGGACAAATCCATAAAACTACTAATTTGCTTGAAAAGGTGAATTTGGCCTTGATATATTTCATGAAGCAAAATATATTCACTCAATATTCTGATTCCTGAAGCCTAGTATAAAGGATTCTTTAAGTTATCCGCAGAAGCACCCATGGACAAATGTTCAGTGAACAGAGCTGACCATGCTGCTGTTTTGTAATCCTATCTGCTCTAATGATCATCCCCACTTCAGTGATTTTGGAATTAAAAAAAACCCAGTATTACAGAATTATAAATCAAGTTGCCTTAATTTCAGCCAGTGAGCATTGCATATTGATATTTCAACTTACAAATATTCCTATAAAATGTATTGAGTTTTCTTGGGAAAGCATTATGTGATCACAAGATGTGAGCAGCAGAAACTCCCACCAATGCAGTTACAATATGCCAAGTAGTATTTTCAATTATCTGTATTATCTGAACATATTTTTTACAAGTTTATTATGTAGTGTGTGTGTATATATATATATATTTTAAAAAAAAAAATAATTAAAAAAAATATATATATATTGCCATTCCTCCAGCTATGATAAAAATAGAGAAAACAAGTCCAGGATATTCTAGAGGTAGTGACATTCATATCAGATTTGCTGTTATAAATTATATAACTGTATTTATTTATAAAGTTTATCAGTTATAATGTACTTACTGGTTTCAGCAGTGGAAGAGACACCTCAGCTTCATGCTTAGTTGTGTTATTCCACCAGGACATCCTGATGGAGATCTATCTTACCTGTGGCTGGGAGAACTGTTGTTTCTATTAAAGGATAGTAATCAGATGAGTATAGAGAGTAGATCCAGTGCCATCCTTATAATATGCACTGATATCAAACACATGGTAGAGCAGGGAATGGGTAACTGTGGTAAAACACCTAATGTCCTTCCCTCCTCAGGGCAGGAATTGCATCGATTTTACTCAGAGGAGGAGGTAGAGTTTGTTTTCTCTATAGAAAACCAGCTTCATGCATAAAGATCACTTCTACCATACAGCACTGGACTGAAGGAGGATCTCTGCATTGCTGGGATCTCTGCATAACAGTGGATATCATTCCTCAATACTTCTGCATCCTCCAGATCTTGTCTGACTTATGACTCACTTTGAGTGCTCACTTCCACACATGGCAGACTGGCAAAGGTGATGGGGAAATATATGCTGCAACTACATCATACCTCCATCCTTTGGGGTACTAGTTTTATCAAGCTTTTACCTCCCTTTCTCTAACTCTACTATCTCATTTGCTCAAAGATTTCCTTTTTGAAGCTGATTTTAAAAATAGAAGTAGAATTACAACTAAAAACCTACCAAATAATCAAGAAAACTGAAAAAAAGTATCTATACATCCGATTCTCTTGCTCTGTCAGTCTTATTAATTGCCACTTTATTTAATACCTTTCTCTTCTGCTAAAGGTTATTAAGAACGATGTTGAAGCCAGGCACATTTTCAAACTGGTATTTTATTAGACAGAGATTACACTGTGAGATTTCCATCTAGACTCTCGCACTAGGGACTTCCTCTGCTCACTGGTCCATAATGACTGACCTACATATCTCTGCCACCCAGGATTTTTGACTGCATTACCCAGCAGAATTTTACTCCCCTTGCTATATTCATTTGTTACAGCAATTAAACCCATGTGTTGATTTACCAAGTGCAGGCCTGGTGTGAAGTGTGGGAATGTGCACAACTCATTCTTTATGACATTACACTACTTCTGCCCAAGTTGCATTTGGTTGTCTTTGTGCTGCTTTTAACTTGCTTATAGAATTACTTTTGGCTATAGAATTACTTTTACTAGGGACAAATAATGACCATATTCCTTAATTTTGTAATTTTTATTTTCTTTCCCGATTTTCCTCTTTTTCCTTTATTACCTTTGTGTTGTTCATTGATGCCATGTATTCTGTTTACTGGATCATCTGGAATTTATTCTGTCTCTCCATGGCCACTTTCTTACAAAAATGTGAGCAAGACCTGAAAATGCACTTTAGGAATCTGAGATGGAAATCATTATACATTAGTACATAGACTCACAGAATGTACTGTGTTGGAAGGGGACCTTAAAGGTCATCTAGTCCAACACCTCTACAGCAAGCAGGGGTATCCTCAACTAGATCAGGTTGCTCAGAGTCCCATCAAGCCTGACCTTGAATGTCTCATGGGTATACAAAACCCCACAAGATAATCTAGTTCTAGATTATCCTAGTTCTAGATATACCTAGTCCTAATGTCTCCTTAACATTTCTCCAATAAATTGATGTTGGATGTGTTCTTTGAAAATTAAAAATTGCAGAAGCTTTTATCATGCAGTCTATGGAGATAAATAGACATATATGATGTAAATAGGTGAGAAAAATTGCCAGATGCAAGGTGGCACAGAGAGGAAACTAGGGATAGGTTTCAACACATGCATTGGGTACGAATAATAGAGTCTGAGTATGTAGTGTGGAAACAAAGCTGGAAAGACTTTGGTATCATATAATCATTCAGGTTGTAATATACCTTTAGGATCGAGTCCAGCTGTCAACCCAACAGCACCATGCCCACTCTACCATGTCCCAAATTGCCATATGTTTTTTTTTAAACACCTCCAGGGATGGTAATTCCACCACTTCCCTGGTCAGCCTATTCCAGTGCTTTACCACTTTTTTGACTTGTGCCGAAACCTTTACCAAAATATCCACGCTTGATTTCAACACTTAGAGCAAGACATACAAATGATGTGATATCCTGAAGCAGTTCACAGTCACACCTTTCCAAGAAATTCAAAGCTGTCTTGCTCATGACTCAGATATAGGACATAATCTCAGTAGTCTGAGTTCAGTGATGGTGATCATGTCTTAGCTTCAGCCTCCCTCCAGCCCATTGTGCTCAAGTTTTGTAGACAACAGAGTATTTGACATGGTGAGCCAAGACACACAAGTTATCCTTCAGGAAGGGCTGAACAGATCTGTGTTATGCTTGTATGCTCTGGTTCCTAGGGAGACAAATAGCTTCACTATTTTTGTGGACACGTACCGTTGCAGGGACCACAATGGACTGCTACCCTTTTTAAAAGATCAGCCCTTGAGGAGGCAGAGACCTGTCTTGTTCCCTATTCTTTTCCTACATGATTACAGGGTTCTCTAAGGACATACACATCGGTGGCGAAGTTCCTTGAACAAGCTGAAAAATTCTAAGCTCAGGGTTTCCGTTTCTGGAGAAGATTTTTAAACAAAGCAAAAAGAAAAAAAAAAAAAAGGACATAAAGGGGAATGTACAATATTCTGTAAAGAGCAAGTTGTCCTTGTCATTCCAGGCACATGGAAAGGTCAAAGAAAAGGACTTCAATCCTCTGTCACAGCAAGGTGATTTTCATACCCTTAGTGAATATTCTTACTATTTTAATGCTGCATTGATTGCAGACAAACAACAGAAAAAAAATATTGGAAGTTATTTATAAATATTTCCAAGCCTCTGATGCTGAACGGTTTTCTGAACATAGGAACTGCGCAGCTCCCATTTTAAACAGGCTTGGGGCAAGGAGAAGAATAGACAAGTATGAGTTTAGGGTAGTTCTAGAAATAATGTCTCAATGCTGACAGAAGGAGGGATCTGAGTAGATTTCATTTTCTACAGTGATCCCAAATATATTTCACAGGGGTCGATGAACCAGGGTGTGCATGCCCTAGTAACATGAAGGGGAATCAAGATTACCGATTTTGTGCAAGCAAAGGAATTGTTCGGCCTTCACCTCTATTTGCCATTTTCCTGAAATTTAAAATAGGGAAACAACACACTTTTACCCTATGATGCTTTTAATTCACCAATCTTTGCTGTATGTTTGCTAACCCATAGGAATGAATGTGCTTTAGACAAAGATTTGAATTAATAAGATTTTTTTTCTGATTACTTCTCACATTATATGTGTTCTAAATGGGATTGACATAACAATGTAGAATTAACAAAAGTGATAATATCAAGGAAGCATTTAATTTTTTTTTTCAAGTATGGAGGCTTTGAGTGTTTATAAATAACAAATTCACATTCTTCCTTTCCACTGACATAAAACTTGAACATGGTTATATTAATTTTCTTGTTAAACTCTTCCCCCTGTGATGACATTAAACCTCACCAGAATCTTAAAAAATTCCTTGACATTTTGAATCGAGTAAAATATACACATAAATAACTGGCTTAAGTCATTCCCTATACAGTAACAGATCCTCAATGTCACTTCTTTCCAAAGACAGACAAACAGGATGAAAAGGATAGCAAGGAGGCGTTTCCTTGGCAACATGCACTTGAAAGGATTCAAAACTTCTCCCTTTTTCCTAAGACTCAAATTTGTATTGTTTTTGTTTGTTTGTTCTTTTTTTCCCCTTAAGACAGTCTTGTGTGAAGGGGAGGCAGGAATGTGAATCAAGCCACTGAACCTGATCACTCCCAGCTGCCAAAGATAGTTGTGTACATTAGACACGTGCTTTGGACTCTGTTAGAGCTCCAAAATGCCCACTGCTTACAATGGATCCATCACCTCTAGGGTGAGAAGCAAATTCTGCATGATGTTTTGAGAGCCAGATCTCTTCATTAGTCCAGTTGGGTTTCATTTATGCACTGTTTTTTGTTTTTGGTTTTGTTTTTTTTTCCCCTTAAGGCTAAGCCAAGATATAAGGTAGGAAAATTAGATCAAATAAACAACTGAAATGATTAAAAGATTTTAAGATCCAGGCCCTTATTTTGCTTGATTTCAGATGCTTAAATGAGAAGCAACCATCAGAGTGGAATCACTGTACTTTCCAATTCAGCTGACAAACATCCAAATAATTCAGCTCTTTGTTGCGTTGTTTTGTCTTCTGAAAGCATAGTCCAGGTATGTTTATTCAGGGATTCATGAATGACTAGGGGTTTTTTTGCATTATATATCTCACTGTGCATCTAAAGTACTTAGAGAATATTTATTTCTGTGAAAACAGCCCAAAGAACAGGAGAATGAAAAATTAAAACAGCATAGTATAAGTCTTGCAATTACAAATCTGTTTTTCTTTCTATTAATTCCTCCAGTTTTCCCAACCAGACAAATATTATTTGATGATTTCAAGGCTTCTTCAACTTTCTTCAAGTCTCCTGAAATACTCCAGGTTGACATCAGTGAGCTGAGTTGAATAGGGCTAACTAAACCTACGGATATGTAATATATAATTTTGGTCCCATTATCATCCCATTGCATAGGAGGGTTGCCATTCATAAATTTAACAGGCATATTCTTAATGAGGAGTTGAATCAAGATGTCTATATTCCTGTTAGTCTGATATGAATGGGGAAAGCCATGGTAGCATAATTTTATGCTTTCTTCTGTTTCATTTACTCAAGTGTGTTTTTAACTCTGCATCAGCTTTCAGTACAAGATGTCCTGTCATCTAGTAGGAGAACTTCTGGATGGGGTATCTCAAACAAACAGAAAGTGGGAACTGATGACTCCTTCCTGCAGTCCATAGAAAGTGCATCTTAGGTCTTGTTACATTCTGTTGCCTAGGGTTCTGTTCCATATGAACTTCATCTGACAAATTTGTTAACTTGTGTGGATGCAAGCCAACAGTTAGAGGTAATGTTCAAGTAATAACCTACATTACTTCTACACTGTAGACAATCTCTCTCTTTAGAGACCTATGACATTTTCCTGTCATTAGAGAGAAGAAAAAAAGGATACTTTATAATACACACACACACACACACATATATATAAGTAAATATATATATCACATATAAAGGAACAAGTCAGGAATCTTGGAGAAGGTAGGCAGGAGGGAAATTCTGTGAGCTTCAATGCTCAGGAAGTCAGGTTGATAGAGGCATAGAGTGAAATAAGGAAAGCAAATATGAACTTTCAATGTGGAGCATATTTAGACACAGAGCAAAAGGCTCTATTTGCTTTCTGTGAACTTTGATTTCTTTGAATTTAATATCTAGGGTGCCATACAGAGCCATATGAAGCTTACAGACCTTTTTTAGCTTACCTGGAAAAAAACTTGCTTGGTCTTTGGAAGCAATTAGGGTATTTGGGTGGTTGTGTTATGGGGGTTTGTTTGTTTGTCTGTCTGTTTGTTTTAGTAACAGCTATTCTAAGCATTAATTTGTTTTCATAATGATTAATTTGAACGAATTCCAGAAATACGTTATAATATAGTTGCAATTCCCAATGGAATAAGGTAAATTGCATTATTACATCAAAGCACAAATCCGTGACTCTTTCTTCTGGATGCACTGAAACTGTGCAAATAACAACCCTCTGGGAACATTGCAAAGTTTCAGCTTATTATTTGTTTAACAATAATTGCATATTTATAAATTACAGTAGACTTTTCTAATTGATTTTTTATCATGCAAATAACATTCATTTGTAACAACCTGCAATATTGGTAAAATCATTGCCAAGAAAACATAGCAGTCTGGAGTCACATTTAGTTGGAAGGGAAATGAAAGGCAGCCAGAACAGAGGCTAGCCTTTTGTTTCACTCATGAGAGGTAATTACTGACTCCAAAATAAGAAGATTAAAGCTGCTCAATAAACTGACACCTTCTGCACATTTGGTCCCCAGAATGTTTTTAATTCTGTCAGACACAAAGGACGTGCAAGCAAAAGCATGATTTTCAGCCAAACCAACCAAAGGAATATTATTTTGCAAAAATATGGTTATTATGGATTTCCTTCTGTGATCAAGTCATCAACATATGGAACAGTGAAATGCCCCATCCTAAGATGTGCAAAACTGTCTGTGGTCTCTTTGGATGTTTAGGTCTTTCTGCAGTCAAACCTGTGGTCTGTGTCATCAGGGGATCATTTAGATATGAGCTGGCAGTTATGATACAGAATTTATGGGAAATCCATAAACAGCAGCAGCTGGAGGCCAGGCAGGATGTCTCAAAGGGAATTAAATGCTAGTGCTTAGGTAACTGAATCCTTCCCTTGATCTCTACAAGTTCATAGTACATGGTCTTCATTCTGTTTGGAGCAGCTTACAAATCCCATCTGGTTTTACAAGGAAAATCTTGTTGTGGGCATCTGATTGGCAGAACTAACAATTTATTTTTAGTATAATTAATGTATTAACTTTCTAAGCAAAAATATTAGAGCTTTTCTGTATACAGATATGCCAGGCATATTGCTATACCATTGCAGTTCATAATGCACTGAAGACTGATTTAGGTAAAGTGTAGCACTTGTTCTCTTTTTTATTGTTATACTCACCCTTCCAGTGTCTCACTGACTGTGAAGGTCTATGCTGCCTGCTGTTTACAAAGGAGGAAGGGATTATGATGAATTACCAATGACTCAGGCTCTTCATCCATCTTCACATGATGCTTATAATGAGAAAGTCCTTACTGAATAGTCTGAGGAGCTTTCTAGGTATATTTTGACATGTTTTCTTAATGCAGTCTGGTTTTTTTTGTTGGTTAGTTGCTTAAGTTCAAAACTACAACACCACCTTTTCCCTTTTCAATTAACACAAATATCTGATGGTTTTCACACAATGACTACTAAGATTTGCTGGACCTTACTATGCATGACATTCACAGAGCTAAGCTAAAATGGTACAAGCTAAAGCAATGTGGAAAATAGCCAAGCAACTGCTAGTACAGCTAAAATAGGCTAAAACCAGTTCAGGCTGAGAGTAGTTTTGGACATTTTTTTTTTTTTTTTTTTTTTTTTTTTTTTTTTTTTTGCATGATGTCATCACCTAGGTGGCATAGAGGGAGCTGTCATACAGTGCCATGACCTGTCTGTTTGTCAGCTGAATGCACTCTGAAGGTGCTTCTAAGCCAAAGTTTTTTTTCCAAAAGTTCCTTTTCTGAAAATACCCACATCAGACTTTTCAAGGATCTCTAAGAAACAATGAATGCAGAGAGTGGACATTTTGGTCTGGAAGACACTTTCATTGAAGAGGTAGTCAGAGAGTCTCCTCTTGGTTTTGCTACAGACCTGAAGGTTTTCCTTTGGTATGTGACCTCACTTTGCACTTTTAACTTGCATCAGTAAGAAAATTAAAGTGAGAGCTGTCCTGCATTCTAAAGACAATGCAGCACCAGTGCTACCTGGACATTTAGAAGGTTACAAAAGTTGCTGGCCTGAGTACTCTAACTAATAATTTTTCAGATCATCAGAAATGTGAAATTGCTAGCTAAAGGGCTTAAGTAAAAATAAAATAGAAAATCCTTGTTTTCTTCTCTCTCAGATCTTCAGAATGAAATGTCATACAGCAAAGGATCCTTGCAAATGCTTACACCTGATTCTCTACCTTCACCATGGATTTTTCATTTGTTTTTAAAAAAATGTATCTTTAATAGTAGAAGTTGTGTGTACATAAAATAAAAAAAAAAAATTTCTCTCTTGAAAGAAGATAAGAGAGAATTAATTGCACATTACCAATGTTACTCCCATTATTTGATGGCCAGATGGGATGTGGCTATGAGCAACATAGTGGAAGATGTCCCTGCCTGTGTTGGGGAAGTTGTAACTAGATGACCTGTAAGGTGCCTTCCAGTTTGAACCATTCTATAATTTCATTAGTGGAATCACTAAATCATAGAATGCTTTGTGTTCAAATTCACAAGGTTAACATGGGCCCACCACTCAAGCTAGTCAAGGCCCCCCTGGATGACATCCCTAGCCTTCAGCATGGGAAACGCACCACACAGTTTGGTGTTGTCAGCAAACTTGCTGAAGGTGTACCCAGTCCTACTGTCTGTGTCACCAACAGATACCGAACTGCTCTGGTACAAGCACACAGTATCAACTCCTGAGTAAAGGCACCACCATGAGTGTGGCCATTCAGCCAATTCCTTATCCACCAAGTGGTCTGTATATTAAATTTGCATCTCTCCAATTTAAAGACAAAGATGTTGTGCAGATGTCAAATACTTCCCACAAATCCAGACAGATTACATCAGTTGTTCTTTCCTTATCCACCAATGCTGTGACCCCATCAAATAATAACTTATAAAGATGCATGATAATAGAGATTATTAGAACTAATGTCTTCCTTGTCCATCTCATTCATTTGATCTCTAACAGAGTAGTTATGGAGGCTGTTTTCAATGCAGATACTAATTGCAATGAGGAATTTGGAGCTATTAAAATGAAAAACATTATTATAAATCTAGTATTTAAAAAAATACTACTGCTTTTTTTTTTTTTTAATTATTATTTGGAGTTGTAGTAATTCATCAGCTAAAAATGTGGTCCATGTTACTCCATTCATTTTCCACTGTGGAAAAGCATCATGAGAAGTCCTGTACGACCAAGTCATGGGCAGAGCCATGAGAGCAGCACCATGTGCAAAAGAGCATTGAAAAAAGAATACTTTATGCTGTGTGCATTTGGATTTTTTTTTTCTGTTGCATTATGGCAATTTTTGCATTTGGGATTAACATTCTCAGTTTTAATATGTTTGCTTACATGAAATGCAGATTGTAATTAAATGTCTGGTTGTTTAATTGTGCCTTCATTTGTATAAATTAGAATGTTGTTATAGAAAAAAAGAGAAAAAAATAAACCACCTTTCATTTCCCTCTCAATATTATACCTGAATTAATAGTTAAATAAGAGGAGACAAAACATTTTTTGGGAGAACCGGTGTTAATTAGTATTTCACAGCCTGGAAAGGATATGTTGCCACAGATCATATATCAGTTGTTTCACAAAGACAAAATGCTTTGATAAAATGCTGTTCTGCCCAGAGAGTGAGGATTGAACACAGGCTTAGTAAACCAACATTCAACAACTTTTCTTCCTCCTGCTGGTTGTTTGGAGCCAGTTTTGTAAAGTGTGATTGGAACAGAATTAAGCATTTGACTCCCGAAAGGACTTACACAGAGCATTCTTGGACTTGGACTTACAGCACCAGAATTGTTGTAAATATGTTCCATGAGGACATGGAAGTGTTGGGGTGGGTCCAGAGGAGGGCCACAAGGATGATCAGAGGGCTGGAGCAGCTCTCCTATGAGGACAGGATGAGAGAGTTTGGGCTCTGCAGCCTAGAGAAGAGGAGGCTTCGAGGGGACCTGATAGTAGCCTTCCAGTATCTGAAGGGGGCCTACAGGAAGGCTGGGGAAGGATTATTTCCAGGGTCCTGCAACGACAGGACAAGGGGCAATGGGTTTAAACTGGCAGAGGGGAGATTTAGACTGGATGTCAGGAGGAAGTTCTTTCCAGTGAGGGTGGTGAGGCACTGGAACAGGTTGCCCAGGGAGGTCATGGATGTTCCCTCCCTGGTGGTGTTCAAGGCCAGGTTGGATGAGGTCTTGAGTAACCTGTACTAGTGGGAGATGTCCCTGCCTATGGCAGGGGGTTGGAACTAGCTGATCCTTGAGGTCCCTTCCAACCTTACCATTCTATGATTCTATGATTCTATGTTCATACTAAGTCTTATGAGGTTTCAGAAAACAGGTAGTCTAATGTTCTGGTGAGCATTCATAGACACTCAGGGTTATACTACAGGCTGAATTAAAGTTATGTGTATCAAACTGGTTACTACTCTGTCTTCCCAGAAACAGGAGGCTTGTCTATGGGCATTGCTTTCAACAAAAGAGTGAAAAACTCATGTCAGAGCCTGCTAGGGTCTGACTGCAAAATGGTAACTTATTGCTGGACAATGGGCAGGGAAACAAAAGTTAGGACACAGATCTGTATATATACTGGGAACTGGGGTTGGCACTTTTGCTGCTCCCAGTTGAAGTCGTTGTTTATTCTTTCTTGTTTTATGATGGGAAAATAGTTGTCTAAAGTACACAAGCAGTAATAGCAAGAGTAGACTGTGACCTCCTGGGACACTGGTCTGTGGTGAAAATCTTGAATGGTTTTGCACAGTTGCAGGTCTTCTAAGGGGTGGCTGGGAACAATGCCTCCAACCTGAGGGCAATGTCCTACATGAAGATGGTTATGGCTTTTCACAGAAGATGGTTACAAACTGATGGAGATGAACATGGAGAAAAAGTGAAATTACTCTTTCAGAATCTGGGCAAGATACAAATATTCATTTGATACTCACTGAGCTCTAGCTAAGATCTCTTTTAATTACTTCTTTGTTACTGCCGCCTTGACAGTTCTGGATATTTTGCCTATCTTCCTAAGTCACCAGTTACTAAACTAACTTGCGTGTTATCAGAGGAGCTGTTGCAGCAGAATAGAAATTTTGAAACCTTCAGCAGATTGTTGCTTCTTTGCAGTGATGACTGAAATGAAAGTAGTTTGTGTTCATCCTAGCCATGACAGAAGGTATATACTGACAGGTGAAGCTGTAAAGATGCTAACAGGACAGAGGGCTTCACAGCAGTCAGTCATGACTGGATCACGGTCTCTGTAAAAATGCAGCAAGCAGATGTCTCCCTGTGTTGCCAGGACAGAGATTCTGCTGCTATTAAAAAAAAAAAAAACAAACCAAACAAACACAGAAGAATGCAGACACTACTAGGACACTGCTAGGTCTGGTTTCTGTAGGGTTTCTTTACCTATCTCATTATACCAAAAACTAATGGGCACACTTCATAACAAACAGGCACCATGCAATGTGGCAGTTATTTTAGATGCAATGCAGACAAAACAGACATCTTTGAATGTTCCTTTAATATTGATGCTGACCTGGTTTATCTGTATCAGGGTAGGACTCAGTCTGCATTCTATCAAGACTAGCATTTCTCCAGATCGACATATGCAATGCCTTTAGTGAAGTGTATCTGCCTAGAGTTGTTTCACAGCAGTAAAGCTTAGTGGTAGACAATGGCCATATCCATAATATTATATTCCTTGCACTTGTGGAGAGCTGACCACACACAAAACAAGTCGGGAATAGGTCCTTGTCTGTGGTAAATCTTGTATCATGGAATTATGTGAGAATATACCATATGGCCCAGGCACAAGCTATGTCAGAAAACATCACTTTTTTAATGAGGACATCCTTTGGTATTATTTATTTCAGTGGGAAAGACATGGATTAAAAACTGACTGAAGTCCTATGTCTAGTGGCAGAACTCAGAACAAAAGTTGTTCCTCACACAGTTGTTATTCACATATTGACGAATGAAATACAGGGACTAATTCCTCTCAAACTGAGATTTTAATCCACTTTCATGGGTTTGGGGGGAATATTGCCACACACATTTTTAATTGCTGAATTACAGTTGAAACTGTCTTTAGTCAGTTAGTTAACTATATATATATATAACTTTAAAAATCAGGACTTACAGGGAAATAAAAGAACAAAGCCACCATTCATTCTGTTCATGCATTTTGTACCAAAGTATCCAAGTGAGGAGAACAAAATGCTTAATCAAATCCTTCCTGTCAGCTACTTTACAAGAACTCAGAAGGGAAAATACAAGGTTTGAAGGAGAATGAAACACAGTCCTCTCTAACCCCTGTAATGATTTTTTTTCTCACAAAATGTCCACTGATTCACCATGTAAATCTGTGACAGCAAGCAGAGGATCCATCTCTGCTGTGTACTTGATGGTGTGTTTCTGGGCTGGTAAACCCATAGAGATGTCATAGCCATAGTTTGATTTGGGATGTGTTGCTGCAGGGATGTCTTTGACAAAGCAGTGCAGTGCTGTGATCAAGAATAAGGGTAGCTATGCCAGCACTCCATACCCTCATTTGCTTTTTGGGATAAGCCATGGTCTCAGTTAAATTTGGAAGCATTATTTTGTTTCTCAACATCTTTAATTTTCCACCTTCTAAATTATTTTTACTTTTAATATATGCTATCTTTCCTAAAATAATTTGTGCATTAATAATGCAATCCACTATTTTGCTGTTGCAGCTCCTGTTGTCAAGCAATATATTGTTCACAGTAGACCAATTAAATTATACATTTAATAAACTATTGTGATTATTCATACTCTGATTGTACTCCAGGACTTCAATCAAAGGAACGATTTTGTAGTACAAAATGCTGCATGAGCTATAGATTTTCCCCTCTACGGTCTTTTGAAAAGCTAACAAAGTAAGATTTTAGTAGTGAAAACATGTAATTTGAAATAAATTTGTTGTTATTACTGCTTTTTTGTTGTTCTTTGTTTGATTCTTGTTTGTTTGTATTTGTTATATTTTTAACAAGGAAAGCCACTATGATAACAGCAAGAGTTACAGCTAAACAAGTTCCAAGACCAAGCAGACTTGAAAATGGCAATTTCAACTGTTGGTCAAATTTATCTTTGATCCATCAGTTGAAGTTTCCATAATCAAACTGTTCAGAGTCTTTTTAAGCCCGTTTGACTCATCACTATTCATGAAGGTGAAATCATTTCACGTACAAAATTAGAATGACCTACTTGATAAGTCTGTGATAAAAATGTAGCTGACTACAGCAGTGAGGCAGCACTTGCACCTGAGAGATAAGTCAGATTGAATGAGACACTTCTTTTCTACTGACTTGGAAGGTCGAGGAGATGAGGCAGAATTTGTGTGTGATACATTTTTGTGAAACAATGAGTCTACATTTTCTTGTCCTGCTGAACACTGATATGAACTTACAAAGAAAATTCATAACTTGTAAGGAAACAATTTTTTAGTGTTCATGATAGAACTTTATTTACTCTACAGGATCCAATGATTATTTTTGTCACAAGCCTTTACCAATGAAGCAATGGGATCTGACATTTGATAACAATTAACATGTACATTGAAATAAATCTGCAGGGCTTTCATTTCTTCCTTTTTTTTTTTTTTTTCCTTTTTCTTTTTGAGGAACCCTAAATATTACATATAGATTAAAAAAATCAACACACATGATATTTCAGAGTGGATAAAATACTACAGCTGGTCAGAACACCTTCCCTAATATTCCTGTCTTTTTTTTTTTGTTTTTTTTAATTGGTTTGTTGGTTTGATTTGGGTTGCTCTTAACCAAAAAGAAAAATATTTCAGGGAATCTGAAGTTTCCATTCACTTCTAGAGTTTGCTTTATTTCTTTCTTTCAAAAGGGTGGAATATGCTTTCAAGAAAAAAAAAAATGTCAAAAGTTAGAGGGTTTTCTTTCTCAATGAAGGAGCTCTTAGAGATGGATAACATTCCTTTTACCAGTTTTGTAAATGCTTATTTCTAGTAGCCTATATTAGAAATATTGTGATGCCCATTTCACCAAACATATTTAATCTCACTCTGCCAAAATTCTGAGCCAAACAACAGTCTTGCAGCCATGCAGCTATGGCAAAAGAGAGCAAATTATCTCTGAGAAACAAGTCCTTTCCAATGTCACTAAGATACTAAGAAGTTGCTTGGGTAATAAATGTATTACCCAATAATAATCAGGATTATACTGACATACTTAAATGTTTCTTGGATCTAAATTAGCCCTTGTCATACACTACACAATAAAGTGGTGTCCTTCTTAATTTAGTCATGGTTTTAAAGCTTCCTGGAGTTAAAACTTGATTCCTTATCTCCTAATTCCTGTTCTAGAGCCTTAAAACATAAGGCAAATGTTACAAGAGTTGGCCTTGCCAACAAAACACATACAGAATCTTTCTGAAACAGAAAACACAATTGTGACTATCACAAAGTGCAGACACTTTACAGTGTTTGTTTGTATATATGACTCCCTCTTTTATCACCTCTTTCCTGAAAATCGATAAAACTTTTCAATTAAAGACATTTTTAATGATGTTTCAATACATTTTTTCCCTTTTTTAACCTCAAAATGACCAGGAAATGGAATAGTCCTGTTTCCAGATAAACAAGAACCACTTCTGAGCTTAACTTTTAAAATATGTGATAAACAGTAGTCTTTTAAACTCATATTATTAAATTTTTACTGCCAGAGATTTTAAAGACATAAAATGCAGTGAAGTCTTCTTGCCTTTCATGGGAGTTGTGTTTAGAGACATGGAGTGGGAACTGGTTTTGCCCCTTAGGGCTAATTTTCAGCTTTTCCATGTCTGCCAAAAACTGAAGTGAGATTCATCTGTGGATTCCACCTTAGTTTTAAACGCTTCTTTAACTCCTGGAATAGTTAGTGTTTCCCATAACTAATTATCTCAGATGTGTATCCTAATAAAAAGCCTTTTGAAACTCAAAATTTGATGGCAACCCCTGTGGTTTGCACATCTCACCATAGCAGGAATTTCAGAAATGTGTTATTTGTTTCTTTGTTCTGCAAATTCTATCCTGATGCACCTGGAAATATTGCTATCACTAACAGCTTTTTATCTTCCTCTGTTGTAAATGAAACAAAGCACTTTGGGCTCAATAAAACAACTTCCATTTCTTACCCTGATATCTACCTCCCCACTAGCTTCTATACTGGACTAAAATTGTTGGGGTTTGCATCATCTTCTGTCAGTTGCAAATGTTTTGGGAGAAGCACCAGTGGTTATCCATCCATGTAAAGCCTACAGTGCAATTCAGTGTTGTGTGAGAAGCAAGTGCAAAAATGCAAAATGCTTCACTGGACATAAAGAATAAAAGAGGAAATAAAAGTACTGGAGAAATAGCTAACTATTTAGATTTGAGTTTATTTTTAAAATAATAATTCTAATTATCATGTTTCAGTCTGAACAGTATTTCTTTTTCTATTCTTCGGTGTTAATTCAGTATATAACACTTTCATTGCTCTCTACAACCACTGACAATGTAGACTTCTATACTCTCATCTGCCTAACCATCATCATTCTGTACTGTTTCTCTTTTCTATTGCTGCCTTTCTATAAATTCACATTGACTTTGATTACCTCTTTTACATTTTATTGAAAAAACTTTAATCTTTAGCATTCCTCAAACTGTTCCCTTCCTACTTTGGCGAATTTGATTTGCTACCATCTTCAAGAAAGCTGAATGAACAAATGGAATATGAAGCACTGCCTTGATATAGCATTTATCCTACATTTCTGGCCTTCAAAATAACCATGAAAATGTTCAGCTGACAATTTATACATATTTTAACACGAGGAAAAAATTTGCTTCAAATTTTTTGGGCACTTGAAACAGGTGGTATCCTGGGATATTATAAAGTCTAATCATTATAGACTTTTGGCCTTTTGCCCTAATGGTATGAGGGAACTATCACTGTTATATTTAGAAAGAAAATTTCCTATTAAACATCTAGTACATGGTTACCAATAAGCCTTAAGAATACAACAATCTTGTGTTCAGGTAGTTTTTAACTGTTTTGTTTTGCTATTTAGAATGATTTTTAAATGACACGTGAGACAGGGAACAAAAAGCAGTTACCTTCCTCTTAAGAACTGCTAGGTGGATCAAAATGCTCTTGGTAGATTCTGAATGGTTCCCAGGTTCCTCTAACTTACACCAGAGAGAGTAGATCTATTATGGAAGTTACAGGACTGCAATATTTAATACATCCTTTTCATACCTGCATTTGTCCTAGAAAGCCCCCTTGAAAATGGAATTGATTACACTCACAATGGTCAGAGAGCATATTATCTTTTCTTTTTATCGTTATCAAACTAACTATTTAGGCCACTAATTTCGTATCTTAACATCTCAGTTCCAAGATATTTGAGGTTGCAAATATGCAGATACTATTACGGGTAATGGGAAAAGACCTTCCACCTCTGCTAAGGTGGAATGAGCTCTAGTCTTAATCAGAGAAGTCTCTCGAGGATAAATCTGCCCTTGAATACTATCAGTCTTGGAGAGTATTAACTGAGATCCCAGAAACAAAGAAGAGTGGGAACTTTGCCAGCAAATTTACTGGAGCCTCTATTTCATCTACCTACACTTTCACCATGCTGTGAGTTGCATGAAAATCTTAGTCCTAACTTCCTCATTACCCAACCAATTTAAATGTTTTGAAAGATCCAGTTCATCAACCCAAAATGCAATCAACTCAGCTAGCTAACTGAACACAACAAAGAAATCTATATCAGTTGTCATGCAAGGAAGAATCACTGAGATTGATTCATTAGTCTGGCTTGTGTTAACCTACTCAATCAGAAAGCACATCCTGTTGAAAATGTAATAAAAATATGGAAACAGTTCCTCCCTGTCAGCAAATGTAACACTGTAATTTTCCATTTACTCTAAGTTTCCTGGTATAAATGGTTCCTCCAAGTTCCTTGAATGTTGCAAGCAGAAGGACTTGAAACGTAATAATTTATAACAGGTCAGTAATAATAACTTGTAAGACTGTCTTCTTTTGGAAACTAGAAGGGAAAGAAAAAAACCCAAAAAACCAAAAAATAACCAACCAAAAAAAGAAAAAAACAAAACCCCAGTTGAATTAATTCTGATGCAGTCTATTTAGCATGGAGGGACAGCAAAGAGACAGCCTGGGGTCATCATGTATCATAATCTATCATGACCAAGGTAATTTATATCCAGATTTCCTCCACTGCAGGAGATCGGACTAAATAAATAAATTTCAAGTGAACAAAGGACTTCTGTTGTACTTGCTACCTTTAGGAGAAGTATGACCATTTATTTACAAAACTTATGCTTTTCTCTGGAACTGAGCACCTAACTAACTCTATATTCTCAAATGGTTCTCCTGAGTTAATGAAGTGTGAATGGATTTCGATGATGAGCACAAGAGTCTCTGCTCAAATTCTCTATGAACAGAAACTCTGATCCAGACAAATGTCCTTCCAACTCATGAAAAAAAATATTTCTGAGGAGGATTTTTGTAAAGACTCAGAACTGTTTGTTTTTAATGCATAAACCTTGTATTAACTAATAAAGAGGGACTGGTTGAGGACATTAAGGTCGGAAACAGCCTTGGTGACAGTTATCATAACACGATGGAATTTAGTATTACACAGGGTGGAAGCAGGCCAAGAAACACTACAACCCTGAACTTCTGCAGAGTTAACTTTGTACTCTTCAGAGACATGCTTGCAGAAATTCCATGGGCTAAGATCCTGAAGGGTAAAGGAACCCAAGAAAGTTGGTTAATTTTTAAAGACCGCTTCCTCCAAGCCCAAGCTAGGTGTGTTCCCTTGAGTGGAAAAATGTGTAGACATGCTAGACCTGCATGGCTGAGCAAGGAGTTCCTGAAGGAAATCTCTGGGAAGAAAGAAACTTATAGTTCATGGAAGAAGTGATTTGTCACTTGGGATAACTATAGAGAACTTGTCAGGGCTTGTAGGAAGGCAACAAGGAAGGCCAAAGCCCTTTTGGAACTGAAGCTGGCAAAGGATGTAAAAGAGAACAAGAAGGGCTTGGATCAGCAGGAAAAGAAAGAATAGGGAAGGTGTGGGGCCACTGCTGAACCAGGAGGCAGCCTGAGAACTGAGGATACAGAGAAGGCAGAGTTGCTGAATGCCTTCTTTACTTCAGCCTTTACACCTAAGGTGGAACTCCCCTATGTTCATCCATTTTTTCAGTTAGATCAGGAATAGCTGTTGTTTGACTTGGGGACATTACTTTCTAAGAAGATTATCTAAAGTATGAACCTGTTTGCTAAACATTTGCTTCTTTTCCAAAATACTAGAATCAATTTTTATGTTAAAGGTGAATTTTGCTCCAGAACTGCAAAAACAAAGCAATTGCTTTAAACATCATGAAGTACCTAGTTAAACACAAGCCACTTGTCATTAAGATTTGGTAGCATTCTGCATGTGTTTATCACCTGAAAAACAAAACTGCAATTGAACAAACAAAACAAGCAAACAAATAACAAAAAGATGCAGATGAAAAACTGAGGTGCAGGTTTCAGCAATTTAAGTCTTGTTCATCTTCAAACGGACTTAATGTGCTGTATTACAATCCAGCCAAATTACATTCAGATCTGCCTTGAAAACAAATTCAGGTGCACAATGGGCTTAATTATGCTTTAGAAAATATAAGCATCACCAATAGCAACAGGGGGCACTAGAAACTAGCTGCTGTATCTTCTGAATCTGCTGTTTCTTTGGCTATTACCTAAACATTTATAATATGAATTTTAAAAAAATTTTAAAAACCAACACAGTTAAGCAAAAAGGCAAATAAATGCATGTATATAGTTTTGTTTACTATCTGCTTGCCCTTCCAGCCATTTACAAGGTCTTAATGAGTATACATCCAGTCTTAGTGATGTGCATCCATTCTTCAGTCCTTACTTTTTGTGACTGGTATCCTTCAGCTGCTCTGCAGTTGTGTAAGAGATGACCACTTCAGCAGCCCCAGCTGAGGTAATTAGACCCTACAGCAGTTTCCTTTTAGAAGATCCTTTTAGATAATAGCATGCTTCAGTGATGCAGAAAAAAAGTATTTTCTTCCAAAGAAACTATTTTCCATTAACTCTTTAAAGGAGCAAATGCTTTTACAGCAATGGGCAAAACACACAGAAGGGCTGATAGTTGGGGCATTATTTACACTTTGTTGGAACTTCCCTTCAAAGAATGTGGAAAGTTCTTTAGAAGAAGCAAGGATGACCATGTCCTCTGAGCATCAGTATCAACTTGTCTTTCCTGTTGTAGCTAGATCTTTGTTACTTTTTATATTTGGTTACTTTTAATGAAGAACTCTTATTATTCCAAGACCTTGGTGATTTCAGATATTCTTTGATTTCAGGTCTGATCTTAGGAACTGAAAACCATTCAAAACAAGAGGTATCTAAGAAGAAGTGGTTAGCCTGACATCCTAGTTGGTTTAGAGTTAAGGTTGTGTAGAACTTCTCATAGCAATTATTTTATTTTCTTTGGTTTTACTATTTTTGGGGGTTTTCCTATTCATCAGCATTCAAACACAATGGGTAACCCTCCTCATAGAATCATTGGATGGTTTAGGTTGGAAGGGACCTCAAAGATCATACAGTTCCAACCCTCTGCCATAGGCAGGGACACCTTCCACTAGTACAGGTCATTCAAGGCCTCATCCAGCCTGACCTTGAACTCCTCCAGGGAGGGAGCAGCCACAACATCCCTGGGCAACCTGTTCCAGTGCCTCACCACCCTCACCGGAAAGAACTTCCTCCTAACATCCAGTCTAAATCTCCCCTCTGCCAGTTTAAACCCATTGCCCCTTGTCCTGTCATTGCAAGACTTTGTAAATAATCCCTCCCCAGCCTTCCTGTAGGCCCCCTTCAGATACTGGAAGGCTACTATAAGGTCTCCTGGCAGCCTTCTCTTCTCCGGGCTGAAAAGTCCCAACTCTCTCAGCCTGTCCTCATAGCAGAACTGCTCCAACCCTCTGAGCATCTTTGTGGCCCTCCTTTGGACCCACTCCAACACTTCCATGTCCTTCCTGTGCTGAGGGCTCCAGAACTGCACACAGTACTCCAGGTGGGGTCTGACAAGAGCAGAGTAAAGGGGAGAATCCCCTCCCTTGCCCTGCTGGCCATGCTGCTCTTGATGCAGCCCAGCAGTCGGTTGCTGTCTGGGCTGCATGCACACACTGCAGGCTCATGTTGAGCTTTTCATCAACCCAGACCCCAAGGTTCTTTACCTCGGGGCTGCTCTCCAGCCATTCACCACCCAGCCTGGATTTGTGCTTGGGATTGTGCCTACCCAGGTGCAGGACCTTACACTTGGCCTTGTTGAATTTCATGAGGTTGGCCTGGGCCCACCTCTTTAGCCTGTCCAGGTCCCTTTGGATGGCATCCCTGCCCTCAGAATCATGCTAGGCAGTGTAACCTGAATAGCTTCATCGTGCAATAACTTTTGTCAATTTTTTTTTTCCCTGTTATTGTTGTCATGGGTCCCAGGATTCTGTCCCTGTCTTTAAGAAACCATAGATTGTTCCATAGGCTAACAGGTTTTATAGCCAGAGATATTTTTTTTCCCCACCTATTGGCCAGCGTAAGGAAAAAAAACATCCCACCCAGGAAGGCAACACATAAGCTAAATTTAATCGTTTAGACATTTTTATCTAGCTCAAATTTTCCATTATTCAATTTCAAGCTATTATACTTTTCTTTTGAAGAGACACACAGAAGTATTTCCTCTCCCAAGTGCCCTGAAATGTAATAAGGAAGTAAAGGAAATATGCTTCCAAAATTATTTTGAGGAGTTATAGTGGATGACATTGCAATTAGAGGTTAAGAAAATGCTGAAGGCATGTTGTCCTTTTAATGCAGGTTCCAATTCAGATCTTTTTTTCTCCCTGGGTAGAAGCAGGTATGCAGGGACTCTGAAATGGATGCATGTAGGATCTGCTAAATGTGTTTCTAATTGCCTAAGTTTAATAATTGATAATATAGACATAGCTTGTGAATTTTTCTTTCACATAAAAGATAATTGTGCCTGAGTATAGTCTGAAATTAAATGTGTTAAGTGCTCCAGGGACTAGTATGTACGTGCTATGAAAGATCATTCCTCTTGATCAGGATAAGTTAGAACAGGTAACAACTTTTATTTATTTGGATTGTAGTGGTATTCAAAAAGCTGAAGCAGGGCTGATGAGCCATGACAATAAGTGATTTCTATTCTCTTGTCCATAAGGAGGCAGTAAAAGCTGTTGCCTATCTTCATTCATCTATTCTTTTTTTCCTCCATCTGAAAGCTCACAACAGGGCCTCTGGTCTTCCAGGCTACTCCCTCTAAGGTGATCTGTCATTCTTTTGTGAAGACCTTTCTTTTATCCCCTTACTTTCAGTCTCCTGCACCTCAGGGGAGTGAACAAGTAGAAACAACTGTTTCTGGTTTCTCCTGTATTCTACTCCAATACTATTTGGATGAAGAGGAAGGATTTTTCAAGGACTGAGAGAAGAAAGGAACATAGGGCACATGAGGGATGTCTTAAGAGGATACAAGATCCTAAAAGTTTGGGGAAAAAAAAAAAAAGAAGTTATGAAAAGACAGTAAGGGAGGTGAGAGGAAAGCTGCTCATTGGGGAAATTTCAAAAACAGAGAGGTCAGAGTGCATCAGAAGGAAAAGATAGAAATGTATGCTGTAATATGGGTGAGAAAGATGAGAAACTGGGCAAGAGAGAGAAGGAAAGAAAGAGAACCTTACCTTGCTTATTTTACCAATCTTTATATGTGTGTAGCACAGTTCTGATAATTTCTGTATAAGTAAAAATTATACAACAAACAAACCAACAAAAAACCCCCAACAAACTAAACCCACAAACATGTAAGGCTAGAATAGATATTTACACAAGCTATTGTAGACAGGGATTGAAAGAACATACTTCACAAGTGTGTATTGAAAGAGCTTGGCTCATTTGTCATAATGATAGAAAGAGCATAGAGAAGTATGATTGTGATCTATAAGTATCCCAGGACAATGTTTTCACATGATTGCTATAAAGATATTGAAAGCTAGAAGTTGATTCCCATGGAAGAAATGAGACTTAAACAAACTACCCTGTTAAGTGCAATGTGGGTTAAAATGCTAGGGTTTTATGCTGAAATGCTGAAGCTGTTAGATTTATGGAAGGGATCCCATGATGCAAACCTGGGACAGCAAGGCACTTAGACTAGTGACCCAGTGCCACTAATATGTGCTAAATAATGCATGTTTCCTGTTAGAGAATGATAGTCTTTTAGCTGTTGGATTGTCTATTCCCCTACTAGAGTGAGGAGCATAGTGAAGACTACCACCACTATTGTAGCTTGGGTCTTCTAGCCTAAAACAAATGTTCACAGCCTGCATATCCTTGACTAAGAAAATTGTGTCTTCTAAATTTCCAATAAGCAGTGAAATCAGTGATTTCTGGTGGAGGGTACTAGATTCACTCTGTGTTGGTGATCCTAATTAAACATATATTCAATGATTTTTATAACCCCATTAAACTGATTATAGGATTCATCATGCCTCAGCTGTATCTGATAACCTGTCATCTGAACAGGGATACCAAAACTCCATTAAGGTACCCTGCTCTGTGCTGAACTGCACTAATGGTACTATTTCTGTAAGTATAGTGAAGCATCTGCAAAATGGAGAAAGCAAAATAAGGGTCTACATGTCCTGTGTGAATGTTTTAATGATACTCCTCTTAGGTTAGATTCATTTCCACAACACCTGTGAAGTGGCTTCATCTCTACTGTCCTCTGGCTCTGCTGCAACACTCTTCAAAGTCATAAAATTGAATTTCTGCATTTTGGCACTGAGGTAAGGCCCCTTAGGAAAGAAAAGAAAAAAGAAATCCAACAGCTGAAGATAATCACAAGTCATGTGCAAACAGCTCTCTTCTTCAGAGATGGTCTTTAATCATGATGTTTTTTCTGGATTCATTTAGTTTTCAGCAGGCACTCATCATCAGCATAGGAGTTTTATTAAAAGCAATAGCCAGCTTTTTGCTCATTTCACTGAACACTTCACTTCAATGAGTTTCAGTTCAGTCCAATTAGTCAGAGCAATTTAGTTTGTTCAATGCAAATCACTGGGTTTTAATTGAGCCCTATTAGGCACAAATCAATAAAAGTCAATTCAAACTAATTATCTTCTATACAAATCAATAGGATTCAATTAAAATCAATGAGGGTCTTATTCACTGTAATGACTGACCTGTTCTCCCTCTTCAGTTGTTATGAAAGGAGTCCACACATTTTTCAATGTGGTGGCTGTTGGCAAGTATCTCTCCTTTAGTGAAGGAATATTATTCGTTAGAGAAACTACAGGGAAAAAGATATGTAACTAGGTTATCCTTTTCCCGTTTCTGAGTCTCTGCAGAGAGTTTTATGTAATGAGATACTTTCAGATTATGCAGGTGTCTGAATGTGTGCAAATTTAGACGTAATGTAACTTTTCACCTCGGTGAAAATTGAACTCTGCAGTCACCAAAATTAAAAATTGATGAATACATTTACTCTCATTTATATTATTTGTTTTTTACCCTAGAAATTTCTCTTAAATTTTAAAATGTGATTGCACTCTGAAAAGTCCACCTGAAGTTTGCTGTTAACCATATATTTAACTCTGTAAGCTAGCTGACATCAGCCTTTTGCTGGTGTTACTTTATTAAGAAGCCTCACAGTCCACGGAAATTTTGCTTTACCTGATTCTGATTACTGTTTTCAGAATAAAGAATATGGCCCTGAGTCTGATGCCAGCCTCAGTCCAGGGTCACTTTGCATCATATGTGGATGACAATCATTAGTGGCTGTGCTGGTTTGAAGGTAATTGGAATATTTTAATGAGAAAAAAAAAGATTATAGGTTGTGAAAAGAAAACAGTGGTGATGTCTGTTTCACTCACAGGTTTGCTGAGATGTACAAAAGCAAGGACAAAAACATAGATAAGACAGTCAATCTGTCGGGGTCTGTCAGAGTCTGTTTCTCTTCTGCTTGGATTTGTGTAACCCACACAATCATTCTGCTTCCAATCCCCCTTGCTGATCCTTCCAGCTAACCTTGCATGTAAGGCAGACTCTGGGATAAGGTAGAAGGGTGGAAAGAAGGGAAAAGGGTGGTTGGGAGTCCCTCCTGGGGACTCTGATTTCTGGGAGGGGTATTGTGTTTCTGAATTACTTTTAACTTGTATATTTCTGTATATACTGTACAATGTTTGTAATATATTGTAAATATCTGCTTATATATTGTACTCAGTTGTGACTATAAAGCTTCATTCCTTAACTTCCAGCTGGCTGAATCTAGTCTGGTTGATTTCATTGTGTGTGTGTGTGTAACTCCCAAACCATCACAGTGGTCTAACTTGTTGCTTAAAGTCTTAGCATGTTGTGGTGCACACTTGGCAAGTCTTAGCATGTTGTGGTCTATACACTTGGCCTACGTAAAACATGACTAAAATGTGGGAAGCTTGTAGATTCAGTTGTATTAAGCTTTTCTCTCTACTGGCTATAGACAGTGCTGGAGGCTTGGACACTTTATGATTCAGGAAAAGCTAGTACCTTAATCCCTTGGACACCTTATGATTCAGGAAAAGCTAGTTCCTTAATCCCTTGGACACCTTATGATTCAGGAAAAACTAGTACCTTAATCCCTTGGACACCTTATGATTCAGGAAAAGCAAGTACCTTAATCTCTTGGACACTTTGTGATTCAGGAAAAGCTAGTACCTTAATCCCTTGGACACCTTATGATTCAGGAAAAGATAGTTCCTTAATCCCTTGGCCGCCTATGGATTTCTCTGTTCTGGTAATGCTTTCCCAGATACCTCCTACTGAAAAGTACAGGCTCTTTCTGAATGCTGCAAACATCTGGTCAAGCTTTCAGGAAGATTAGATCTCAGCGGAGCACCAAGGTGCAAAGTAGGTGATGTTGAACCCATAAATGAGAAGCAGAGAACTATGTAAGCCATTCATAAGAAATGAAATAAAGGTGATGGTGAACTGAATAACGTAAATGATGGAGAGAAGCTGATAGAGCAAAACTGAAAATTTCAAACAGCTGGATACCACTCTCATGGAGGAAGTAGAAGTTCCTTCCAAAATAGTCATATTCACATTCCTTCAAATTAAAGGGATAACATGAAAGACAACAGCATAATAATTTCTGGATTACAAAGCAAATAATTATTAAGAAATTGTACTGTCTCTGCTAAGAAAACAAATTTAACCTCTTTAAGATTTTGAAAGAAAACATATTGGTCTCACAGAATAGGTCTTCACTCAACAGTTTTTAATGCAAAGATGAGACTATTTTGTAATAGATTGTTTTGATCTGTGGGTCAGAAGTCATACAGTTCTCTAACAACTAGTTTAAAAATAAAACAGAGAGACAGTGCAGCAAACTGAGGTAATCCTTGAATGTGTAGTAAAGGAGCAGAGGTACCAAGCTCATGTCAATTTTTCTTAAATGCATTATGTAGTATTCATTGCAAATGTCCATAGAATTTTTGAAGAAGGAATCTATCTATCTATCTGGTTATCTATATGGTTATCTATCTATTTATCTATCTATCTATCTATTTATTATTGTCTGAGCAATAAATGTGTATGTTCTGGGCAGTTTTCAAAGCTTGGAAATAGAAAGAATAGAGTCTTCACCGTATAGATATACAGTAGCAGATTGCATCATTTTGGGTAGTTTAAGCCAAAAGTTCCTTTAATTTACTTAATCTTGGGCATTAAATGCAATTAATGTTTAGCAAAGGCTAAAACCATCAGTGATGTGAGTTAGGTGTAAGGCATGTATTGACTCAATCAGCCTTAACCGTAAGAAATGAGGTTGTCTTGCCATGGCATAAAATTGAAACAGGTTTCAATTGCAGAGGTCTGCCATAATACTTGAGATAGTGTGTTTGTTGGGTGTTTTTTTTGGTTTTTTTTTTAATAACCTAATCATTTTCTAAAAAAAAAAAAAAAAAAAAAAAAAAGGAAAGAAAAGAAAAGAAAAGAAAAGAAACCACATTAAACACCTTTTATTGAAGCGAATGGCTACAAGAGAGGAAAGGTATCGATTGACTTCTTAGACAACAGCAGGATAAGGAGAAGTATTAAAAAAAATTCAGTTAAGTTTGCCAGCATAATGTGAAAAACAAGAGTTGAAGATGTAGTACTAGGTTTGTGAATTGGGCTTCATGTGGAGTCAAGTTTTAGTATGGAATCAAGTTATTCATGTCAATATATAAGAGAAGAGATTATTAAAGGTTGGAGTATGATCTAAATAGTTTCCAGGCTTGAAATAAATTAGAGGGGTTGTTTTACTAAAAGTGGAGTAGCAAGCAGAAGCGAGATGGAAATTTCTACCCTAAAGCCTCACTAAGAAAAAAACCAGAAAACAAAACAAACAACTCTTTCCCAAATTCCTGCCCACCTGAACACCTACAATTTCAAATAAAGTACATTGTTTTCCATTATATAAATCGTTTCTTTGTACCGGATTCTTCCTGTTCATGCTGGGTAGTAACTATTTAAATGTCTCTACTGATGTCAATAGTTTTATATGAGCTCAAAATACCACATGATTTCCTGCAGGTACCACATTTTAACCTAAGTATGCACATTTAAAAATAACATTCAGATTATAATGATTCCAAAGCCATTTGTGACAAAAAAAAAAA
>VWZE01012605.1:344926-359726 GCA_013396675.1 Eubucco bourcierii
AAAAAAAAGAAGTAGCAGTTCTCCTTCTTTTTTTTTTTGACTTTCATTTCTACTGTGCATACATATATTAAAAAAGAGGAAGAACTGATTGAGATTTTCTTAACCTTTAAAGTCTTTAATGCTCCATCGTCTCAAGTGCATTTATGATTTATAAGAATCTAGTACCAATTTGCAATGTTTCTGTTAAAATGGATGTTGAAATACACAGCCCAGTGGAGCTAGACTGATGTGGAGGCAATATTGTTTCTAAATATTTCTTGAATTGATGGGTAGACTGGGGAAAAAAAAAAAAAAAAGAAAAGAAAAAAAGAAAACACAAATTATACTTGACTTTATAATTCAAGAATGCACATAAATTTGTACATAAGAGTCAAAGGAACAGCATAACAAAATCAGATTCATGTTTTATTGATATACCATGATAATTCTTCAACTATATTACAAACAATTTTATACTGCATTCAAGATGTTGTAAAAGGAAGAAAGTGCCACTTACTGGATCTATAAGAATTCCTCTTGTTTTGCTCTTGGTATAATATTACTGTATTTATCTTAGTATCAAAATAAATAATGTATGGGTGGAGGTAAGTTGGATCAAGGAGGCATGTAATTTGGTATCTTGTATAGAAATGCCATTCTATGTGATATTTTCCTTGAGCAGTCTCACAACCTTCAGTAGTTTGCTGCTAAGGAACTTCTGTAGCAAGAATTGCTACCTGGGTGACTTATGGTTCGGATGGATTTCTCCTCCATGACCTTAACCAGTATTTTGCAGTCTATAGTAGATTCTTTCAGATTCTGCGATAAATCAGTAAGAATACAATTCTTACTCCAATTAGCTCAGATGACTTCTGTTTCTCAGAGTAAACCTATCAAATGTGTCAGGTCATCTGCTGCCTTCTGTAGATCTTTGTAAGCAGTTTTTGTGATCCTTAGCTAGGGATTGTCCCATTCCATTGCTCTCTCTCTGCTTCATTAAGAATTTTCAAGATATACATTCTTGTGCTCCTCTATCCATTTTCTTCTGATCTTTTCATATTTCTTACCAGTCTTTTAAGCCGTATAATACATTTTGATTCCTTGTGTTTCCCCTTTACACTCTTTGTTATTTGATGTTTCTGATTACTTGATTAGTGATTAATTCTGTTGCCTTTCATGTGGATTTTGCTACTGTCATTTGTGTGCCCAGGAATTTTCCTTAAGGTTAAGAGAACATGTGCAGATAATTGGAGAAGGTATTTTTGAAACAAAAGGAACAAAATGATAGAGAAGTGAGTGTTTCGAATTTCTTTTTTTTTTTTTTTTTTTTCCTAAAGCAGGATATTTCATGATACTGCCAAATAGCCTCTGAAGTTTTCTGTTATTTCTTTCTAGAGTGTTTCTCCTGCATTGTTTGGAAGTAGTGAAAAAGTAGAGGGAAAAGTTGGCACTTACTGTTAGGAAGAGTTTTCTTTCTTTTCCATATTTCATGAAAGGAGGAAAACAATTAGAACCCAAGTTCCTGAATAGAGGAATGGAAACAAATTACTGAAAATGTGAAAGGTTGAAACACTCAGAATTGGTAGACCATGTAAAAAGAAAGCTTAGGCTCTAGACTGATCCACTTGTGTTGATCCACTTGTGTTGATGATTTAAATATATCTTCAGATTTCTTTTCTTCATATCAGTTATGTTTTTTTTTTAAATTAATAACAGTAATAAAGTTTCTGTCTAATATCTTAATCCCTTCAACTAATTTACTAATTCTTTAGAAATGATGAAATCTCTCTAATCACTAAATCAAGGGACTAGGAAAACTTTGGCTGAGATAAGCATAAATATTTTTCTGAACCTGGGGCATGAGACTCACTTCATATACATTGTTTTAAAGGTAGATCACTTCCCACTCTCTGAACTCCAATTACTGCTGGGCCTTCAGAAGCTACCTAACTTGTACATCCAGTCTGTGTTTCCTTCTCATCTTTACAGCTGGATCTATACTCAGATGTACAAGGTATGAAGTACAGATAGCACAAAGCCAGAATTTTCTCAGTTAATATATTTGGCTGCTTCTCCAGTCTTTTCTTTCTCTCTCTCTCTCTTTTTTTTTTTTTTTTTTTTTTGTTTGTTTTGGTTTTTTGGTTTTTGTTTTTGGTTTTTTGGGTTTTTTTTTGTTTGACATTTCAGTGGAACGGATGGGATGTTTTACTGCACAGCAGTCCACAGAAGGTTTCCAAACATTTGTGTGAATTCTCGTTTTGGCAAACATTGCTATGAATGTGGCTTGAGGACATAAATGGTGTCGGGCAAAACCAGCTGTATTTTGTTAGGGTCACCTCCAATGGTGGTAATTGAGCCAGCTCTGTTCAATAGCTGTTTAATTCTCTTCCCCTTCGGTGTCACATTGAATCAGAAGTTCTCATTTTTATTTTCTTTATGCTTTATTTCAAAGCTAAATGGGCTGTACATATTACTGGTCTAATCCTTCATGGAACTAGCACAAATTGACATTTTCCACATCCCAGGGTAAGACAAAGATTAATTAAAACCTCATGCTGGCCTATTATCCTCCTTTTTAATTTCATTTCTAATTCCCATGAATTTTAGACTAACTTTAAAATTATTCCTTTTTCAAATATGAATAAATCTGAACATCAGACTCTCAGTAAAAAGTACCCCTAGGGAGACACCCATGCATCAGTAATATGCATGTCCAAGTGTTGACAGAAAATTTCCCAGGACATCTAGTCCTTTAATGATTCCCAGAGTAGATTTGCAGAGTTCAGACAAATAAAGATGAATGCCCAAACTTCTAATTTCTCATCCAATTAAAGACAGTAAATCGTGGTCATATCCTTCTTAAAGGATTACCAGGGAAAAAANAAAAAAAAAAAAGGCAGTGGAGTTGTGGGAGAAGCTGAATGTGAAATGTGAAATCAATCTATGAATCATTAGACTCCCTGTTTTTGATACACTACAGTTCCATCTTCTATGGAAAGATACAGTATTAGTTATTTTTGTGTGTGATTCTATGTAACTCCTCTGTTATCAGTAACAAAACCATTGCAAATAGTTCCAGTACGAGCACTTAATTTGGAATGAGGATTTGTGCAATAAGAGCCCTCATCTTTCAGAAAAACTAATGAGATAGGAAAGGATAAGGAAGAAATTGAGCTGTTGCTGTCTTGCTTTCTCTATCACTTTCAGTATTGACCATAACTTAAGAAAATTACCTCAAGTGGCACAAGAGGAATTTTAGAGTGGGTATTAGAAGATGCTTCTTTGCTGAAAGAGTTCTCCAAAACTGGAATAGGCTCCACAGGGGTATGGTAGAATCTCTGTGTCAGGAGGTGTTTAAAAGATGCAGAGATGTGCTAGAGGACATGGTTTAGGATCAGGTTTGGTAGAGCTGGATTCGAGACTCAGGCATCTTTTTCAGCTGAAGTGATTCTATAATTCTAAGAACACAACTTTCACTTTGTAATTACTATTAATGAAAGTATTACTAAATACACAGGTAAATCAGGCATCTCAAAAAGAAAAGAAAGAAAGATGCAGGCAGTAAATAAATCCCACATAATATTTTGATGGTTGAATAGTAAGTATATTCAGTTTAGAGTTGCTAGAAATCTGGAGAATTAGAAGCTAAATATCTTGTCCTTATGCTTTCCTTTAAACATCTGACTGTACTACACAAACCTTTACTTTTATTGTTTATATAATTTTATGTGTTCTGAAGTGCTCAAGAAACATCCAGAGGCATCATTCAGACACTTTCTTTATCCCACCAGATAAGATCCCTATTAGAAATATAGAAATGTCTCCACTCCTGATTAGGGATCAGTCCAACAAGCCCCATGCTTGCGAAAGACTCAGTGTCACATCACTACTTCTTGTTTAGTGATTGGGCAGACGAAGACAAGACAATAAGTGGACACTGATGATTGTGTCAGAGAGCAGTACAGAACATGGGTTCTTCTCACCCTTTGTGTGGGAAGGCAGGTGGTGCTCATGAGGAAGGAAAACACGGACCGCATCAGAAAGGGTGAAAAGGTTTTCTTTCCCTTCACTTGGAGGACAAAATGCCCTCTTGAAACCTGGCATACAGACAGATTTCACACACACCCTCAACTCATATTGTGTCCAGGGACAGGAGGCAATAAGAACTTTATTACTCCTCATGAAAAAAACAGCACACAGCTACAAAAATCCAGAAGCACCTCCATTTGTTCTATTATTTTTACATTTTATTCATTCACAGAATTGTCCTTCAATGTAATTCTCACTATCCTACTGTATTTTTCACTTGGATGAATTGTCATCTAGCAGTATTACCATATTATGCTGCTATTAAAAGTTAAAAAAAAAAAGATAATAATTATTTTAGAACAGAGAATAGAAAACATAATTCTGATCTTGCTCACATCACATCTGTTGTAAAACTATATGCTGAACCAGATTGACTAATATAATTATACAAGATTTGCTGCCATGTAATTATACCCTCCTGACAAAAGTCAATTTATACATCAATTTGTAGAGTTTCAAAATAAATTATTCTATTGAAAAAACCTTTTATAATCAAAAGTCAGAAGTAGGAAAAAAAGTATAAATTATTTCTTACTCATTTAAATACATTTTCTTCACCTTTCTAATGTAGAAAATATTTTCTTGTTATTATTCTGGTTAGTCTGTAAACGGGGAACAATTTACTCCACCTCACAGTACCTTTATTCTTGTTCTTATTTTTTCCATTCTATTCTGTTCTGTTCTTTCTATTCTATTCTATTCTATTCTATTCTATTCTATTCTATTCTATTCTATTCTATTCTATTCTATTCTATTCTATTCTATTCTATTCTATTCTATTCTATTCTATTCTGAGGCTGAGGGAGCTGGGATTGTTTAGCCTGGAGAAGAGGAGGCTCAGGGGGGACCTTGTTGCTGTCTACAACTTCCTGAAGGGTGGTTGTAGCCAGGGGGAGGTTACCTTCTTCTCTCAGGCAACCAGCACCAGGACAAGAGGACAGTCTCAAGCTACGCCAGGGGAAGTTTAGGCTGGAGGTGAGGAGAAAGTTCTTCACTGAGAGAGTCATTGGCTACTGGAATGGGCTGCCCAGGGAGGTGGTGGAGTCACTGTCCCTGGAGGTGTTCAAGGCGTGTTTGGACGTGGCACTTGGTGCCATGGTCTAGTCTTGAGGTCTGTGGTGGTGGGTTGGACTTGATGATTTTTGAGGTCTCTTCCAACCCTTGTGATACTGTCATACTGTGATATTCTGTTCTATCCTGTCACTTACATCACATCAACACTCTAGTACTGGGGTAATTTTCAGAAATTAATGGAGCAGTGTCATTAGATGTTTCCAATGCAGATGATACCTCTTCCTTTTACACTTTTCTTTGAAATCATCATTAAATAAAGGTGGGTTTTGGTTGGTGGTTTTTTTTTTTGTTTGTTTGTTTTGCTTTTTTGATAATACTATTTGGTTTTCATTAGGTAATGTATGATCCAATTATGTGTTTTGCACCTGAAATGGAAAATTACACTCTTTCAGGCAGACTTAAAGCTCTATCAGTAGAGCCTGGGGAGCTGGTATAACTCCCTGTGGCATTCAGCTCTAGCCATATGCACTGGAGAGCATACAAATGGGGGTATATGTTGGATCACAGGTCCTCTTTTTGCCCACAGACAAAGTATTTTCTCCAGAAATTAACTGGAAAGTATCTGGTGCTGGAAAACCTATTGTCTTTTTATGCAGTGTGGTAGGAACTTGTGTGCCACAGGGAAAAGAGTTGGAACTGAATGAATAAAAATGCACACTGCATTGGAGACATTGCAAATGGCAAATGTAGCTTCAGGAAAAACAAAACAAAACAAAAAACCCCAACAAAACAATACCCCAACAAAACAAAACAAAACAAAAATACCAAACGCCACACACACACACACAAAACCAGAACAAAACAAACAAACCTCACACAAAATCTAATCCAAATCCACATATCTCTCAAGATTTTTCAATGTGTATAATATGTATATTTTATACATTATACATATATAAATTTACGTATACTAATTCCTATTTTTCAGTTTAATTTTTTTTTTCTCAGAGAAAATAATTGTGGGGTTATTTTTTGTTATTATTAATTAATGACTTTGTAGTTTCTTTTCTTTGTAATGTTTATTCATATGTATAAAATTTTAGAAAGGACCCTAAAGAATAGAAAAGCAATGTCACTTGTGTAATGTTGCTTTGAATAAAAATGGGTTGGCAAAGCACAACATTGGTAAAATTAAAAGCACTGCTATTAATCAGCTGACCTGGCTGTTATTAAATCCAAGTCACTTGTGAACTGGATAATCTAAGCAATTATTAAAGCATGAATGTGAATTTAGCTAATGCCCTCGTCCTCCACATCATTATCTTAGGCATAATCACCCTTTGGTCCTTGAATGTCTTTTTCATCTGACTGCTGAAAGTCTCAGCATGTTGTTTTATTTAATGACTGTAAGATGAGACAAATTTCCTAGCTAACAGGGATCCTTTGCTTTCCAGCGTTCCTCTTGCATATTTGGAGATTTGCTCTGTCACTCATAAAAATGAAAAGATATGTAAAAAATGCATTGTGTAATAACAATTTTACACTGGAATATTTTAGTTCTAAAACTAGATTTTTTTTTTTCTTTTCTGTCTTGTAAGCCCTGGGAAAAGAAGTTTTTACTAAAATAGATTTTATTCAGGCACGGCAGTTGTCAAAGACAGGTTGCTTAAATTGCCCTCTCTCAGGGTCTGTTTGTCTTCATTGACTGTATAAGCTTCCATGAGTAGCTAAGGCTTGATATCCTATGCTGGATGTTGAATCCCATCCCTGCGTGCAGATGGGGCTGAGTGAAGAGGCAAATGCTGTGTTCTCATCCCTGATAGTGATCTATTGTGCAAACGGAACAAAGAACTGTTTACAGTCTTCTCTTCTCTGTTCCTAGGACCTTCAGTTTTTCATGGGAGTCACTTTTCAACTGCATGTTAGATGTTTTTATAGCTATAAGAAAAAAAAAAAACATTAACTACAGAGTTCAGGGTAACAAATTTATTTAGGATTCAATTCTAGAATCACTTATGTTTCCTCCAGTCTAACAGGATAAGATGAAAAAGGAGCTACTAGAACTGCAAATACACAAGCAGCACCTTGTAACTGAATTTTAGTATATTAGTATACATAAATGTATATATGTATAATGTGTAAATTATTTCCTCCCACCCTTGCTTCCCCGCATCATCAGAAGGGTGGGGCAAGCCAGGATATGTTTTAGGTCTATTGGCCTTCCACAATGTGTTCAAATGTTGCTTTGGTTTAAAAAAAAACAAACAAAAATCAACACTAATTGTCTCATTTTTACAGTTCTTCAATTAGTAACAATGATTATTTGAGACAATGTGTGACATCTGTTATAGTGTCATCAATATCCATTTTTATAAAGTGCAAAGAAATAATCTCAACATAACATAACTCAGGAAAAAACTCCTGTCCGGAAGGTGTAATTTGTCAGCTCAGCTCAATAGTGCATGGTGAGAGGATATCAATAAGCCACCTAAAATTGAAATGTTGTGACCTTATTCAGTTTTCTTTTATGATTGACTACATTCTCTTACCTTGTGTCTGCTAACAATTGAGATGTCCTAGGGTATACCATTTGATATCTAACTCTTTCTCTGGTAGTACATACTGAATATGGCATATATGGAACGGAATATCTTGTTGGCAGGCTTAGGTCACCTGTCCCATCCATTCCTCCCCACAAGTGTAACTTCTTACTTTGTAACATCCCCATATGGTACAGAAGATCTAGCAAGTTTTTCAGCATACTCTGAATTGTTCCCCAGCTTTCAAGGGCTGTATTAACTGCCGACACAGTTGACTGTTAGGTTGCGTTTGTTAGGATAATATAGCACATAATACCTACTTGTTGGCTAGAACATGTGCCTACTGTAGATCCTGTCTCTCATTAGCAAACTTGTTGTGGGTATCTGAGACAGGATATTTGAAAGAACACTACAATATCTTATTTAAACATCTTAGTCATGCCCCAGTTTGCCACTCTCTAGAAAGGACTCCTGAAAAAATTACCTTCTTGACACTTAGTTGGTGATGCTCCTCAAGTCACCATGGCCTGAGGATAATATCACTGTTGTACTCAGCTGATTATATCACCCTGGACCATTATGAACAATAGAAGTGGTATTGTTGGGGAATTCATACTGGGATTCAGAAATTCAAAGATATCCATTAATTCCCAAATTTTCTTTATGGTTTCCACAAATGGTTGAATGGTGGTTGAGAGCCCTGAAAAGTTAGATGGTCTTAAATGAATATGTTTGTCGATATTTCCTAATAACAATGTTATGAGCCACAACTGGCAATGAATGGAAAAGTGAAAGTGTGGTCACTCATGGCAAAGCTGAGTTTAGGTACGATTTGAAAGAAGGTAAGTGGTTGAATAGATATACTGAACAGGATGAATAGGAAATGTTGCCATGCTGTGGGCAACAAGAAAGGATTTTTACATTCTTGAATGAAATGTTTGTTATATAATCATCTCCATTCTGTGCAACAGCTAGCATTTGAATATGCTAATTAGCAGAAACCAAAATATGGATACCCATAGATATCTTCTGACATTAGGGTTGAGACACTCTCTCTCTTAAGGAGTTAAATTAATTTAAACTTTCATGTAACTAGAATTAATAAACAGCTGCATCAAGTATGTGCTGACAGGCAAGGTTGCCAGTCTTTATTTTTACACCTGGTCACCGATACCAACTCCTTCAGCCATGAAAGGCCCCCCTTATGCTATGGAACCTCTTCTACTGTGCAGAAGATGGGATTGAGAGGGAAATTACAGAGTGAAGTCTTTGCTTACACTGTCTCCTTTGTTTGGTGCAGAAAGGTATAGAAGACTTCCTGAGCCAATAAGGAGTCTGTCCTGTCAGTTCACATGTGTGTGTTAGGAAGGTTGCCCAAGGACCCATGGATCATCTATAAGGTAGAAGCATGATCTGCAGGCTAGAAGTCTAGATTTGGAGAATGGCAAAGTGAAGCTCTGCTCTCCGGGCAGATGTGCTGCAAGTTTTACAGGTTTGACTGAGACATACAGGGTGTGATGGCAAATCAGAAGGCACATCTTCGTTAGATTCTCAACCCACCCAGCAGCAATCGGGCAGGAGGTCAATATTCTCCCAGTGTATTGTATAGTCACTGTACTCTAGCATGCAGTTCTCAGATCATGTTTTCTGCCTGTTGGCTGTTCCTTCAGACACTGAGGAAATTCCATTCAATTCCTAATGGATGGTGATGGAATTTCCAAACACCAGCACGGTGCATTTGTGTAACATCCTCATTGATTTTAGTGAGAGAAGATACACACAGAGATAAGTTATATACCTACCAGTCCTTGAAGAATTAATTATTGGCTCATGGACAAAGATTAAAAGCAGGTTTAGTGAAGTGGACTTTTGTTTGAGTTAGTCAGTGACTTAACTATGAAAGAATTAAAATAAATTCTTCCTGTTTTGCGGTTTAGATCATGTAGTGCTCACTCATTTTGACAGCTATGCATTTACATTAATTATTCTGCAGGAAATGGTCTTCATAAATATTATTTGGTAAAACTCTTTGTGACTAAAAGGCTGATCCACTCTTCCTTTCACTTTATGGTATATATATATATGTAATGTGAATTGTAATGTTTGTAGGGTAAACTGTTATTCAACAAGGATAATAGATGTGTTAGTGAATTCCTCTCCTTTTGAGATGTGACAGCACTTTGCTGTTTTCAGATAACAATACTATTCTGCGTTACTATACTTCAATACCATCAACTATATTTATACATCACGGTTGTCTGAGTCTCACAGGGCAGAGATTTTAAAATGTCCATTTCTGATCAATCCTTGACCCTTCTGCTCACACAGCTATCTGGAATATCAGTTAAAGCTATTTGACACAGTATTTGTTTGTGACAGGGATCTTGCTAGCAATATGTTCTGCTGGTAATCATTTTTCAGTCTTACAAACATTCAGCTTTCTTCTGAGCCTAGGGTTTAAAGAGCCACTTGAGTTCTGATTTATGCATCTTCCACATTACTGCAATCAGGTCCTGGTGTGGCAATTGTATTTTAATTGATCAGCATTATTAGTAATAAGAATAGATTTATGCAACTGTAAAGATCCAATCTGATTTTTAATGAGTCGCAAATCAGTTAGTCTCTGGTCCCTGGATAGCTACATTTAGTCTCAAATTCATGAAGAAGAAAACCTTAAGCTCTTCTCTAATAAGTTTCTTCTTGTTTGTTCCATATCTATATATATGTTGATAGATAGATAGATAGATAAATAGATCTTCTGTAACTGTCCTTGTTCTAAAGACCAAATATTACTGCCATATTCCTTAAATAATATTATTTATTTTCTCCACTTTCCCAATATATCCCTAAACTGTTCATTTTTAATGCAGATTACTAGTGACAATGACTGAGAAACAAGCTGAAATTCATTGTCTGATGTGATGTCCATGTAAGCAGTCAAAAATCTGAAACAATTTTTAAAAAGTCATGATGTTTGACATTTACTTTCAATCAGAAATGGATGAAAAATAAACAACAATACAAGGAAATGTGATGTTATTCAAAAAATTATGGAAAATATGTCTGAAAGAGATTCTGGGTATCATGTAGTCATTTGCAAAGGGAGTAGGGTATTCCTCTGCATATAAGAGGATCAGTACTACTTTAAGTACATCATCTGAACTTTCTTTCAACTTTTCTTTTACATTCATGACTGGTTTTGTACCCAGAAACATATTTCAATGAGGAGAATATTGCAGAGAATTCTACTCTAAACTAAAAACAAAACAAAACAAAACAAAAACAAACCAGCAAACCAACCAAAAAACCCAAACCCAAACAAACCAACAAAACCAACAAAACTAAAGAAAAAACCCACCCCCCCAAAACCAGAACAAAAACCCCTTCCTAATAACATTACTAAGCAGAAAAAGTGAACTTCAAATTCCTAGAAAGTGTAACTTGCTATTGTCTCTGCAAGGTTTTCATGCACTACCACCCCCTCTCTCAGACCTCCTGTGAGCTCTGTAACAATTCTGGTTGAAGACTGGATAGGTGGGAGGTCAGTCTACCCTTGTATCAGATACCTGTGCCCCTCTTCTACTTTTGAGAGTGCTCCAGGACACTGAGAACTATGAAAATGCATCTGAGATGCCAGTTGTCTTTTTACCTTCACTCAAATTAGTCCTGTTGGGATATATTTATGCAAAAATCCTGAAATAAAGAACACATAGGGAGAGGAGACTGAAAGAGTTAATTTTTACCTTTTAAATGGGTTGTTGACCTTCTGCATGAAGATAGCTAAATCAATATTAACCTGGAACTTCCCATAAATTCTCATGAATTTTCAGGGTGGTAAGTCTAGGAATACCTACTTGTGACTACAAGGCTGTTATGTGAACCTGAACATGTGCTATTGACTCTACTGACTGTACATTCTATTCTCTGCTCTCTCTTTTTACACTACAAGCTCTTCAGACAAGAAACAACCTCTGAGGATACATCTGCACAAAGGACCATATAACGGAAGGTTAATCCTGGTCTCTAGCATTTTTTAATTACAACTAATAAAAATATAGAAGGATTGGATAAGTTAAAGAAATATCAATAGTTCTACAGAATATATATTTACCAATGTACCAAGAGACATTGGCTCAGGTTGCCTAGAGAAGTGGTAGATGGAGGTTGCTGGAAACATTCTAGGTCAGGCTGGATGGAGCTCTGAACAGCCTGATCTAGTTGAAGATGTCTCTGTTTAGGGTAGGGGAGTTTGACTAGATGACATCTGAAGGTCCCTTCCAACTCAAACTATTCTATGATTAATAAAGTTTATGTGAAAGGATGATCTATAAGGGACATGGGATCAGCGTAACCTTCATCTTAACAAACTCTGACCAACACAATATATGACTTAGGAAGGAGCAATTCAGGACAGAAACTTACTTCTGATTTGCAACTGACATAGAGCAAGGGATTAATATTTCAAAGTTTGGTTTTTTTTTTTTTTCCACTTGAGTGAAATATACAGGCCACAAATTATTCTTACTTACAAAAAAAAAAATTTAATTGAAAAAAAATCATCATTTGTCATCTTTGTTGTTTGCTAAGACATTATGGCATTTGCTGTTGATAACAAACTAGAGTTTTCTGTTTTTTATTGACCTAAGACAGTTCAACCGAGATGCAACATCTGGTTGCTCAATGAGGTCTTGCATTTTACCCTGTTTTCCACCTGGGTGGATTAGAAGATATAGATCTAAACTTGACAAATGCCAACCAATCTTTCTGCATCTGAAAAGTTTCCAAACTCTATCGTAAGACTCCACAGCAATCAACAGCACACACAAGCAGCAAAAATATTGGTTTGGTGCTTTATACTGGCAGCAACGACATTCAACTCTAACTATTCTGCCTCAGATTGTATTTGAGAAATATGCATGTAGAAGGTTATTCGTTGATTGTAGAAATATGAAATTAGTAGCAGTGTTAGTCTTACTCTCCTGGCTGTATTGCAGTTCTGGTAGTTAAATTCCACCTACCTAAGGTCTCTCATTCTTTTATTTCTTCACTTAAGCTACAAATATTTATTCAGCTTCTAAGGAATATTACTTCATTAGTGTTTCAGCTCCTTGTTAGATGCTTTCTCTAAATAAAAGCATGCATAGAGTGTTGTTTGCATGGATATTTTCCTAAAATTATGACAATTATAAAATCATAGTATTCTTTTGATTGGAAAAGATCATCGAGTCCAAACCATTATCTAATTCTACCAAGTTTTCTGCTAAGTCACATTCCTTAGCACAGCATCTGTGTCTCCCTTAAACACCTTGGAAGATGATGATAAAGAAGTCTCGGTATGTCCACGCGTGCCAGATTAAACATTGTTTTGATGTTAAAAGAAGAAAAGACCCTGGTATGAGTTTCCCCAGAAAACACAGAATTCCTTTTCAGCAGAGGCAGAGAATGGGGAACTTGGGTGCGTTCTTGTGCGAGAATGCAGTAATGCCTGCACTGACCACCTGGGGGCAGTTCGAGTATTTAGAAGTGAACATTCAGTTGCTGGTTGGGTGGAAACACAATAAAAATGCTTTGATGTTGTCAATGAGGCAGTTGTGTCTGAACTGGAGGAGTAGAGTCTCCTATTTTGAAACTAAGGGAGGATAATTTTGCTATCTCCTCCATAAGTGCATTGATAAGGGAGGGATTATCTTGTAATTATGTCTTGCTCCAGATAGAAATCTATTTTAAAACCCTTCCTCCAAGCACCATTCTTAAGAAATTTTGATCATAGATGAAGCAACCTAGATCTCTTACTTTTGATTAAAGTGTTATGAAGCTGGTGAAAGGACAAATTTTGTTGAAGAGTAATTTAAAAATATTAAATCAGAGTAAAATAATTTGTTCATAAATTGATCGTTTAATCTTTCAACTGTTTGAAACTCCATTACTTCTGCTGCTGGTAGGAGCACAAAAATTATACTGATGCTGTCATTTAAAATGGTTGATACTTAGGTTTTAAATAATATATATTCATGAGACCCCAGTTTCTATAAAGATTTAAGTTTCATTTTACATATAAAGGATCAAATTCACCATATCTTACTCTAAGTGTTGACCTAAATGCCTATTTTGGGATTATAGCCAATTTTATCATCAGGAAAAGGCAGAAACTGCATAGATAAAATCAAATTGTAGTGGAAAGTCTGCCTTTAGAAATACTTCCAACCTTGGTGATACTGTGATACTGTGATACTTATTCTTCTGCACTGTTGTCAAGAGACATAAACACAAGAGTATACTCACAGAACTGGCAGGATTGGAAAGCACCTCAAAGATCATCCAGTTGCAATCCCCCTGCATGAGTAGTGACACCTCACACTAGATCAGTTTTCTCAGGGCCTCATCCAGTCTGGCCTTAAAAACTTGGATGTGGTTTCCACAACCTCCCTGGGCAACTTGTTCCAGTGTCTCATCACCCTCACAGTAAAGAACCTTTTCCTTATATCCAATCTAATCCAGTTGCTTCCAGCTTTGCTCCATTCCCCGTAGTCCTCCCAACATTTTAAAAGGTCCTTCATAGGTCAGTGTGCAACGCCTAAAAGAAAATACCTGAATCCTCATTTGCAAATAAAAGCTGGATATATTTAAATACCTCCATTTAAAAAAAATAAAATGCTTATATAAATCAGAGGAATTAATCTCTACAATGGTGTCTCTTGAATGAAGCTGCTTTTGTGAAATACCTTTCCTTTCAAAATCATAGAATCATAGAATGGTAAGGTTGGAAGGGACCTCAAGGATCATCTAGTTCCAACTCCCTGCCATAGGCAGGGACACCTCCCACTAGTACAGGTTACTCAAGGCCTCATCCAATCTGGCCTTGAACACATCCAGGGAGGGAGCATCCACAACCTCCCTGGGCAACCTGTTCCAGTGCCTCACCACCCTCACTGGAAAGAACTTCCTCCTAACATCCAGTCTAAATCTCCCCTCTGCCAGTTTAAGCCCATTGCCCCTTGTCCTGTCATTGTAGGACCTTGTAAATAATCCTTCCCCAGCCTTCCTGTAGGCCCCCTTCAGATACTGGAAGGTTACTATCAGGTGCCCTCGAAGCCTTCTCTTCTCCAGGCTGAAGAGCCCCAACTCTCTCAGCCTGTCCTCATAGGAGAGCTGCTCCAGCCCTCTGATCATCTTTGTGG
>VWZE01012605.1:368157-382573 GCA_013396675.1 Eubucco bourcierii
CAGAGGGGAGATTTAGACTGGATGTTAGGAGGAAGTTCTTTCCAGTAAGGGTGGTGAGGCACTGGAACAGGTTGCCCAGGGAGGTTGTGGATGCTCCCTCCCTGGATGTGTTCAAGGCCAGATTGGATGAGGCTTTGAGTAACCTGTACTAGTGGGAGGTGTCCCTGCCTATGGCAGGGGGTTGGAACTAGATGATGCTTGAGGTCCCTTCCAACCTTACCATTCTATGATTTTTCAAAGCCACAAATTAGGTAAGGGCAGTATGAATTGTTTGTTATTTGTTCTTCTTTTTCTGACACTCAGAAAGACAGAAGAATGATAAGGAGTTTATTATTTGTTTCTTTTGAAATTTTGTTTCTCCATTTAAAAAATTATTTATTTATTTATTTATTGTGTCATTAGATCTTTAGTTTTTGTCAAAACATTTACAAGATAAGCAGTTACAACATCAAATTAACATCATCTCTTCGAGGATGAAGCTGTTAAGGTTGTTGTCAGATCTTGGAAGTGCCACACCAGGAAGGAAATAAAAGGAATACAAAAAAAGTAAATGTCATAAATTATTTTAATAGACTAAAACATGGTAGAAGAGTAAAGAGAAAATAATATCCTAATAGCTCTGTTACAGCTGCAACTACAAATCTCTACCACACGATGAGGTAGTAAACTCATTAGGTTGTCTACACAGAGATGTATCTGAACACAATCTTTAGACAAGGTAGCAGATAAAGAAATGTTCAAAAGTAGTTTGCATAAAATCACAAATTTAATAGGAAATAGTTGTCACAGGAGAGATTTAATTTTGATCTTATACAAATCAAATAGAAAAGCAAAGCTAAGTTTCCTGAATTTCTCTCTAGAATTCCACTAATTTATATCTCTGAGCATTTATTAATTGTTATGTGTAGAACAGTGTCTACATTTAATGCCACCAAGTCTCAAAACTCTAAGCATATATCATTATATTTATGCCAACAGCAAAGCTGAATAATTGTACAGTATATTCACTTTGAAATTCCTTTGTAATATCATGAGGTACTTGCAATTTCATCCCCTTGAGAAATTTGTGATACTCCCACTGACACTGGGTTTTGCTATTAAGTTATAGACCTCAATAATCAGCTATTAACTCTAAAATCGCTTTGATGTTTTGACCATTGAATAAGAAAAAAATTACCATAGGATATGTATGAGATGATTTGATTTACTTATGGGAAGGAATGGGTCATGCAAAAGAAAACCCAAATCATGTCTTATGTTACTCTTTAAGATGTGCAGTTTGAATAATTATGATACTTCCTTTCATGGTGAACAATGCTAAGCGACATGCTGTGATTAGGACAGCAGTCACACAACAGTTCATGGGTTACAAATACTTTGTCCCTAAGTGATACGTAGTGTGTAATCTGGGGCTTGGTTGTGCTTGAAAGTAATCTGAAAAAAGTATTCTTTTGTCCAAATTTTCTGTTAGGCAGAACAATTCTCCTGCATTTTATAAATCTGAGGAATAAAACACTAGGAAAGGAACAAAAAATATCAACTAAATTTCACCTCAGAAGTGGTAACTTTGAGAAAAATGTGTACTTACAATAAAGAGTTGTCTTTACATTGACAGGTCTCAGTTAACACCTGAATTACAGGTCTGAGAAGCAAATTAACCATATTGTGCTGCATGAAGCATCAAGAGATGGTCATTGGGGACTTTGGATGCAATACACTCTGAATTACCTTATGAGTGACTGTGGCAAAGTTGGATTCCTTCCAACAATGTGACACATTTAGTTTCAGCCACTAGATACAGAGGAAGATTTCAGACTTTATTTCAGGCATTTGCTACACAGGCCAGTGTGCAAAAGTCACCAACAAGAAAACTAATTAAAGCAGGTAACCTGTTGTCTGCAGGAGGGTTGGACTAGATGAGCTTTAAACGTCCCTTTTAACCCAAGCTATTCTATGATTAACTAGTTTTCTGTGGTTCCAAACACTTAGCAGTGATAAGGAATTTAAAATTGTTGTGTGAGATTTGAAAATGAAACAGTAATTGAGAAAAATTCATTTCAGAGACTCGAGGGTCTTAGGTCTCCTGTGGAACGCCTGTGCCTCACTCTTGATACTGAGAAAAATTAAACTTATTACAAAGAAAGGAAGTTGGTGCAAAATTTCTAACCCAGATATCAATGTCATAACAGCAACAAGTTTAACCTTCTTGTGAAAAGGTAGATATTCTTAGAAGAGGAAGAACCTCACATGTACAATGAAGGTTGTGTAGGCTTAGGATTTGCCTTCTGGTAGCTTTTGGTTTGTATATACTTGGATGATCTAATTTGCTAGCAGAAACAATACTCATGTAAATATATAGTGGAAAAAAATATTTATAACTAAAAAGATATCTTTTCTGTCACTGAAAGGACATAATAACCCCTCTTACCTAGCATGGGTTCAAGCTGCAAGAGAAACTGAGAAACAAGAGAAATTTTACAAAAGACAACTATAAAATATTGGAGTAAGTGAATAGTGACTGCTGTGAGGTTTTTATCATCTTAATTTTGACAATCCCCTGAGAATTTGCTCTGGTATAAGAAGGCAGTTTTTGTAAACACTGTTTGTTTTGTTTTGGTTGGTTGGTTGGTTTTGGGTTTGTTTTCCAGAGGAACTACAGTTGAACAAGGACATTGTTTTGGAGAGTGTTAGGAGATGCTACGCACAAACATACTTACATAAACTCAGACATACACATTTTCCTAAGAAATGATACTTATGAAACTGCAATGAAATGAAAAAGAGTAAAATGCATCTATGTATTACAAGCAACAGCCGTAATTAATGAATGGAAACATTGTTTTGTTGTGGCCCTAGCTCATTGCCTGATGCTGTTGGCAGCTGAAAAATGACTTGAGTTTCTCACCTCTAGTGTTGAGAGGAAAGAAGACCAGAAGAGCAAAGGGGCTTGCTGAAAGGTGCAGTTAAGACCCTAAGCAAGTGAGTATTTCTGCTCATTTACGCTTTCCTAATGACTCCAGAAAATTGTTATTCAGTACCTTCATGGTTATAAAGAAAATCAATTGCTCCCTGCAATATTTTAAGTGAATCCTATATGTAGTCCTAATGGGGCTTTGTTCAAGTTGTTTTGGTTTCTTTTTGGGGGGTGGGGTGGGGTTGTTTGTTTCTGGTTTTTCCTTCATTTAAAGATTCATTGCTAAATAATGCCACATTTTCTATTTCAGTAGGTTATAAAAGACAGAGTACAAAATGTACTGAAGAATGAGAATTAGCTTAATGCAGGGATTGGCTATTCATAGAATCATAAAATCATAGAATGGTAAGGTTGGAAGGGACCTCAAGGATTTGTGCTTGGGATTGTGCCTACCCAGGTGCAGGACCTTACACTTGGCCTTATTGAATTTCATCAGGTTGGCCTGGGCCCACCTCTCCAGCCTGTCCAGGTCCCTCTGGATGGCATCCCTGCCCTCTAGCAAGTCGACTGTGCCACACAGCTTGGTGTCATCTGCAAACTTGCTGAGGGTGCACTCCATTCCTCTGTCCATGTCACTGACAAAGATGTTAAACAGCACTGGTGCCAGCACTGACCCCTGAGGGACACCACTTGTCACTGGTCTCCAGGTGGACATTGTGCCATTGATCACCACTCTCTGGGTTCGACCATCCAGCCAATTCCTTATCCAGTGAGTGCTCCATCCATCAAGTCCATGTTTTTCCAGTTTGGTGACCAGGATGTCATGTGGGACAGAGTCAAATGCCTTACTCAGGTCCAGGTAGATGACATCAGCTGCCCTTCCCTTGTCCACTGTCGCTGTGACTTCATCATAGAAAGCCACTAAATTTGTCAGGCAAGATCTGCCCTTGGTGAAGCCATGCTGGTTCCCACCAATCACCTCTGCTTTGTTTTCCATTTGCCTTAGCAGGACTTTCAGCAGGATCTGCTCCATGATCTTGCCAGGCACAGAGGTGAGGCTGACTGGTCTGTAGTTTCCAGGGTCATTCTTTTTACCCTTCTTGAAGATGGGTGTTATGTTTGCCCTCCTCCAGTCAGCAGGAACTTCACCAGTCTGCCATGACTTTTCAAATATGATGGACAGTGGTTTGGCAACTTCATCTGCCAGTTCCCTCAGGACCCGTGGGTGGATCTCATCAGGCCCCATGGACTTGTGCACATTCAGGTTTCTTAGGAGCTCATAAACATCGTCTTCTACTATAGTAGGCAGATTTGCCTGCTCCCAGTCCTCACTTTCACCCTCTGCAACTTGGACATTGTGGTTGGAGCCCTTGCTGTTAAAGACTGAGGCAAAGAAGTCATTGAGCACCTCAGCCTTGTCCATGTCCTTTGTCAGCAGCTCTCCATTTTCCTTCTGTAAGGGTCCCACATTGTCCCTAGTTCTCCTCTTCTCACTAATATACCTGTAGAAGTTCTTGTTCCCTTTAATGTCCCTGGCTAATTTCAATTCGAGCTGTGCCTTAGCTTTCCTTACCACAGCTCTGGCTATTCCTCAGCAAAATTTGTTAATGTAATTTCTATGATACAAAGTACTTGAAATCCATGTCAATAAAGATTCCATTTCTTCTGTGAAAACTATTAGTAAGTCTCACTCTGTGGTGGATGACCAGAGCAGGGAATTTGGGGATGGGATTAATTTCATCATTTTGTTGGTTATATCTAATATGTTTATCTGCAGCTGAGCTGACTATTTAGGCTTCCACTATGGTCAATGTAATCTAATCAATACAGTCATTAGAGTTTAATGTGATTAATTTGGACAAATGTGTTTACTTTAGAGTGAAATAAACTTTTCAGACTTCAATTCTGTTAAGTTTATTGACTAATCCTCCACTGACTCAAAAAAAGAAATTCAGAGTAATTTGGTCAGATATCTCTACATTGAAGAAATCCATGGGCAGTTAAATGACCCCCAGAGTCTGTAATGCTCATAATGACAGAGATCATAATCAGCCAGATCTTTTGAATTGCAAAGTAAGGATTTTTGCTTTTGAATTGTGCTAGTTCTAGCATTGTAAATAATCAGTAGCAGGAAAAAACCACAAAACACAACCCCCTATAAAACCCTGTACAGTGCCTGTACAGATTTTCTCAGAAGTACTTAACTTTGACTTGTGCATAAATTGAATGCTTCTTGGAATACAAGATTTGAAAAGTTTCACCACAGGCTACTCCTCCCTACTTCTAACAGGCATCCCTATTTCTTATGAAATAGAAATGGTTGCAAGCAATCTGTGCTTAGCAGGAGACAGAAAGAAAGTTTTGCCAGGGTCATATTCCCAAGATAAAACTTGCCCCAGATTCCTATAATTTCCTTTAACAAAGGATGCTACAATGTAAGTCACAAAAAGATCATTCTTGTGTTTATTTTCTGTTATTTTTCTTCTCAGTCTGTGCTCTGTGTTACAAGAAACACTTGGTCTTGCCACTTTTTTTTTTTTTTTCCATGTTATAGTATGTCTGTTATCTCTTCTAGCTGAAGACTGTCTCCTTAACCTCTCCTAGTGTGGGAATCATTTTGCAACTTTGATTATGGGTTATCTTTATCTATATCATATTTTTACAGTTTAATTACATTCTTTGCAATAACATAGCCACACATATCTCTGCCACTTCCATTCTACAAGACGTTTTCAAACACATATCTCACTTATGACCAAACACCTGAAACACAGCTATTTCTTTAAAAAACAATTCCATACTTCCTAACAGAAGGTCCTGCTTGTGGCAAAGAAAACTGCCTTTGTGGTTTACAGATTTCTAAGTTAGCTGGGTCTGTACAGAATCTGATCTCTTCCTCCCAAGGCTCAAGTTGTTGTAAACACATCTGAGCACAGACTGCATTGCTGATTCCTTTCCTGAGGTAATGTCTTTCTGTAGACTTTGAAAACAGTGTAAGAGCTGCCCAAGCTTCCATCAGAAAGTGCATTCAGATCAGCTTTTAAATAAGGATTTACTTCGCTGGCTACAGGAAAAAGTGAAGAAAACAGTTTCAGGAGTTCCCTGATTTACTCAACACAGGAAGCAGAATTTCTCTATTCCTCTTGGATTTGTCAAAAAATTGAACAAAATGCATTACTTTCCCTTTTCAGACCATCCTAGGGTTTGTTCAGTGACTCTGGTGGAAAACATCCTCATAAATTCACCTAGAGGTCTTTTCTGATAAACAATGAGCTTCTTTGGCTTAGAGCATTTAAAAGTGTTTTCAGAGGTCTTTTGCTGTCCCTTGGATCTTCAGTTCTTCTTCATACTGTGTTCCTGATTTTTCTTAGACAGAGCTGTTGAAAACAGTGTCACACCTGTTAGAACCCAGCTGTCTCACCAGCTGCTATAGACAATTGCATAAATAGGCCTTACTCCACATTTTCTATTACAAAATGAAGGCATCAACACATTCTTATGATTTTAATAATGAAAAAAAAAACAAAGTAGACATAAAAGCCTGGCTTTTAAAATGTCAATCTCATATTAGAGGTTTCAAGCAATCTAGACTGATTTTATTGAAAGAATAAAAAAAAATGTAAAGGTGTGACCTTTCACATGAAATGGCAATGTAAAATTGTAATAGTTATTATATAATTAGGAAAAAATACTTTCTTTTCTTCTCAGTATCTTTGTCTTTATTTCCTTCAATGTGAAGATTTCTCCTAAAAGGTGTTTATCTTCATTAATTTTATTTCATAGGTATGTGATCTCTAACATACATACATAGAATCATAGAATGGTAAGGTTGGAAGGGACCTCAAGGATCATCTAGTTCCAACCCCCTGCCATAGGCAGGGACACCTCCCACTAGTACAGGTTACTCAAGGCCTCATCCAATCTGGCCTTGAACACATCCAGGGAGGGAGCAGCCACAACCTCCCTGGGCAACCTGTTCCAGCGTCTCACCACTCTCACTGTAAAAAACTTCCTCCTAACATCCAGTTGAAATCTCCCCTCTGCCAGTTTAAGTCCATTGCCCCTTGTTCTGTCATTGCAAGACGTTGTAAATAGACCCTTCCCAGCCTTTCTGTAGGCCCCCTTCAGATACTGGAAGGCTACTATAAGGTCTCCTTGAAGCCTTCTCTTCTCCAGGCTGAAAAGTCACAACTCTCTCAGCCTGTCCTCATAGCAAAGCTGCTCCAGTATAATATACTACCGTGCTTCATAACAAACTTGGACTTAGCCTGACCCACTTCACCTCTTGCCTATTTCATTCATCTGCTTTGCTGCCTTCTTATCTCTTTATTTGATTTTTTCTGATGAATTCTTCAAAATCCTGCATTTAATGGCCACCTCTCTGAGTATCACGAGAGATTAACCTTATTGGAAACAAATGCAATATGTTCCTATCACAGAATATAATTAGCCCATTAAACTGTTTAGAAGATATTGCTCCAGAATTAGTTTTACAGTGTCTGTTCATTTCCCCCTGCTTTAGTATTCCTGCATTATAATTGCCATAGGTAACAATAAGCAATTGGTAGACAAAACCCTTGGTCTGACATTGACATTCAGAAGCAAGGAGATAGCAACAATGATCAGTAATTGCATGCTTTGCCTCTTTTTGCCTGCATTTTATTTATATTTTTACCTTGAAGAATCTTAATTGTCCATCTGCCAATTTCATAACAGCTGACATCTTCTACTTAAGTGAGACACACTATCAATCTTTGCTGGGAACAGTGGTTTGAAAGTGCACTGAAAATAAAAAGGATCAGAGGATGGGTTGTCATGTTACCTAGGTTTTCAGCTCTCATTTATGTCCCATCTTGATTCAGCTTCAGTTTGGGGGAGGGGAATAGGAGTAGCACTGCTTTAAAAGTCATAACCTTTGGAATGAAAACAAGTTCCCGGTACAAACTGAGCAATAAAAAAGCAATCATATCACCAGGCTGCTGGCTCTTATTATTTTAGCATCAGTGTGATGGGCTTTAAAAGCTTTAGACATGCTGGGAAAGTTAAATACACGTGTTCCATTTAAAACTGACCAGCATTTAAATACGTAGACACCTGCCACGACAAGCAGTCAAGGGATTGCTCTTTCATTTTATAAATGGAATAAAAGTGCTCAGTAGAATGGTGTGACATCTGTGTGGATGTTTGTTTAGTTGCTACTGGTGTACTTAATGTAAGGGATTTAGAGTATTAGGCTTAGACAGTATACTGCAGACTCCACTTCCCCACAGTGACTTGTCTGTTCAATGCAAGATTTAAGTAGTTGAACAAAGCGGTCCTTTTGCCTAGCATGAAGTAAAGAAGCGTGTAGGGGTAAGGTGAATTTTGTTCTCCTTTTGCCTTCCTACAAGAAAACAACAAGTATCATTAGTAGCATCTGCCCTACACTGAATGCACTCGAGATATCGGCACTAAGGTTGGGGTGAGGGGTGAGGGTGGAGGAAATACTCTTGTTTACTGGGAAAATGGAATAAAAAAATTCTATTTATCTGAAGGTTTCAGATAAACCAATAGAAATACTGGTCTATATTTAATTTTGGGATAATTTCATCCTTTTAAATGCTTACATTTATGTTAGCTTTGAACTGAAAGCGTGCAGTGTATGGAAACAAGTCAATAGTTTGAAAATACAAAACCTAAATATTCTAATTTTCCAAACACATTTTCCCTTGAACTCACACAAAACTGCAATACACTCCCCATCCTGTCCCCTGCGGCTTGAATTTGAACATAGTTTTAGCTTTCCCAAATGTGCTTATGGATGGAGAGATTTTGAACTTACTGCTTGCTGAGAATGTTTTGGTTTTGTTGAGATTTTTTTTTTTTTTCCCCCATGATAGAATGAAGACAGATTATTGCTAGACAGATTATTATCAGTTGAAAACTCCAAACTCTGCTAGGAATTTCTGACAGCTTTCCAGTCACCTGGGATTCTATCACAGAAATGTGAGAGGAGATAGCATCAGATGTTGCAAGCCACCAAGGGTACCCTAGAGGAAGGTCACCTTCTGAATGTTTTAATCTGCTTCCTCAGTATGAAAATTTGCATGGAAGTAAAAATCATGCTCTAGCTCCTGTCAGTGGATCCAAGTTACAAGAATCACCAGATCTATGGAATGGGTGGGGAGGCATTGTTTTTATTAAGGTGTTTGTCTTCTAAAGTAACTACTGCTTGTACTGAAGCCCTACTTCCCAAAAAGCAGCTAGAAATTGCCTGCTGATAGGAAGTAGAGAACAAATCCTTTTTTCTTTTGTTTCCATACACAGCTTTTGCTTTTCTATATTAAATTGTCTTTATCTTGTCACATGAGGTTTTCACTTTTATTTCTTATCCTGCCCTGCTGAGGAAGGGGAGGGAGAGAGCAGATTGGTGGGCGTGTGGTAGCCACTCATGGTCAACCCATCACAACCTCAGACAAAATAGAAACACGAAATTGTAATTCTACATCAGACTGGTGTTTATCCAGTTAAGAAACTAAAATAAGACAAATGTGAAGAAATTCTCAATGTGCTAATATTTCATCTACAAAAGCTTTTCGAATTCTGACTTGCCAACAGAAAATCATATGTATAGCCTTGTCAGTTCATGATAGCCCATCACACACTATCATTAGCTCTTCAGGCAGACTGACTAACACCATCCAACCCGTTATGTATTCTGTTGTAATCTTAGCAGGATAAGTCAGTTTATGATCCACAACTAGATGGCTCATGCCTGATCCCACAGATTGAATTTGTAAGAGTTGTGTAAGGAACTTGTGTAAGAAGGTAACAAAGGTATTCAACAAATTGGCTCTTATGACATTGATGTTCAAAGAGGCTCAGGACTGTGTGTTCTGTGTCTAGGACATACTGAAGAACATCCTCAGGGTCTAAGTGAATAGGTGTCAATCTACATCTCTACCAGCAAAAAACCACAGTAAAGCCTGAATAGAGACCAGGATTTCTATACTATTAAGTATTCAACTGCATGGATATAAATGTGGTGACAGATGGGTTCTGGATCAAAGAATTGTGTATATTAATAAGAGGTAAATCCGGGGTTCAAAGACTTCTGGGTGGAATTTTATCTTAAAACATCCCTTTTGAATTTGTTGCTGAATATATTTTTGCCAATCTGAACTTTGTATTTTAAACTCAGCCAGCACTGAAAACTCCTTTTAATTATTTGTTGTTTTTCAGTTCTATCTTTAGAAAAAAATACTTGAATGAGAGCTTATATTCTATGGCTCTGCCTACTCTGAATATCTTCTATGTATGTTGCCTTCCTATCCCAGCCCCCACCTCCTTTTTAACAAGTCATAGAAAACATTTTTTTCTCATCTTCTTTCAAGTGCAAAATTTTACTTATAGCATATTTGTTTATTCAATTTACACTCTGTAATCATACAGAGCCAGAGTGAGATGTAATATAATGTAGTGTGGACTTGGTAATTGCTTTCTTGTGGAGGACTAGAGATTTTTCAACATGAAAGCCAATAACAGTACAAGGTAAAAATGTTCTTGTACTTCTGTATAAATATGCACTCTTAAATTTAATGAAATTAGTACAAAAGTGTTATCTGAGAACAGAAAGCATAACAGTAAAAAAAAAAAAAAAATAAAAAAGGCAGAGAGGCACAGTCCCCAGGCCTGATTCAAAGCCACAGAAATTAATGAAAAGACTTCTGTGTGCATTGGAGCAGGCTGTAACCTTGTGAATAGCTATGAGGTATCTTTAATGCTGCCAGCACAGCTGCAAGAAGAACACACACAAAAAAGTAAATGATGAAGGGAGAATATTTTCAGCCTGGCATCTGGGTCTTTTGACTGCCATTTCAAAAAGGAGATGGGAGGAGGCTTGCAAAATGCTATGATAATTGGCCTCTTCCTGCCCCATTGAAGACCATCTCGTGACTTGAGGAGTCAAATTTTCCTAATTAATTTTTTTCTTAATTTTATTTCAATTTCCATTCAAATGATTGCAAGTGGCACCAACAATAGAACACAAGACCTCTGGCTCTAGAAATAGAGGCTGTGTCCCAAAGGGCAAAGCAGCCTCTCTTGTAGCTCATCCAAAAATAAAAAAATAAAAATAAAAATAAAAATAAAAATAAAAATAAAAATAAAAATAAAAATAAAAATAAAAATAAAAATAAAAATAAAAATAAAAATAAAAGGAATGCTTTCATGAACACAGTCTGTTGACTAGTACATGTAAATTTCTCAGCCCAGCTTCTCTTACATGTAGCTGGTAGCTCGCAAAAAAATAAATTCCAAAGTATTTAGTCCCTATTGAGACTGGAGCAGGAACTCAGTCAAAAATGTTTGGACATGCATATGCCTACCACTTGTAGGTTACAGCAAGGGGCATCATTTAAAACAATATAAAGTAGCTAGACATAAAGTATGTTACAATACAATCTATACTTACACACCTCCTTTTCAATTATAAATGTCACAAGTAGGAATAATATAATTCAAGTACTTTTCAAAAGTCTAAAATTTAACTCAAAGATTTAAATTTAGATTAAATTGGATTACATTTCTAATTGAATTTTAAGAGGTAATACCTTCATGTTAGAGACACTGTGTCAACTGGCTTCTTTAATAGACATATTTTATAACTGTCTCACTGCTGGTTTAACTTAATTTGGTTTTATAACTTAAGTACTTTAGAATCTACAGTGGATGCATGTTATTCATCTTTCAAATTATTTTCTAAATGGTGTCAACCCTTCAATCACATTTTTTAGCTGACCATTTTCTTAAAGAGTCAATAGAAACCTAAGTTATTCAAGGTGAGTATTAACTCTTGTTATATACTTGTATATGATCTCTACAACAGCACCATAATTTAAAACCAAACATCTTGCTCCACCACTCCATTCTTGCTTCCAATCTGTAACTAATATAAATATACTGGAAACTAAAGAGGAAGGCAGCTTGGTCTTACTGAAAGCATTAAGCAGAAAGTATCAGTGCCCACAAACTTATTCTAACTTCATCCACAAAACTTCTTCTTCTATAGCTGTTCCTTTGTAGTCTTCATTTACAACATCCCTCCTGTCTGTCAAAATCCATTAAATGTGTTCATCTATCTTTCTCTCCTGTTCTACATTATTTCCATATATGTCTAATTTCATGAAATAGCAAAAAGAATAGTTCTAGGACAACAGAAAGGGCCACATTTTTTCAAATAAAATCATTACTGAACACTTGCTACAGAGCAGGGTGACCTTTAGTGTATCTTTTTCCACACTGTTCTTTCCCAAAGATGGCTTTTTATATCAGGCAATGAAGCAGATCTATCTGAAGGCCAATGCCTGGGTGCCTTAACTAGCCATTTTTATAACTATACATAATTATTTTTTTCCCTTCAAATCCTTGATGCTATGATTAATTTTTCTTTTCTGATCTGGAGGTGGGGTAATTGTACTCCTTATACTGGCTGAAAAAAATCTCCGTATTTTACAGTTCAATATCTGAAGCTATGTCTGACACCCTATAATGAGATGTAGCTTTTATTTTCTTTCCTTGTTCTGTAATTCTTTATTATCAGATGTTTATCAATAACACCACACAGTTTAATGAAAATTCTCCCTTTTCTCTTTCCCTCTTAATTAAAGTCTTACCTTAAAATTTCCTTTGCTTTTTAGAGTAAGATCAAGGAAAAGTTTATGCTTTGAGACTAGATCTACAAAAGACTGTTATTGTTTAAACCTAGCTACCAACAAAACACCACAGAGATGATCATTCACTCCACCTGACTGAGAATTCAACACATAGACAACAAAAATAAATGCCCTTTGGGTTAAGTTTGTTTTCCTGCCCTTCATCTATGCAAGTTATGGTATAAATCTCTTTCCCCAGGATGGTCACCTATATGAGCAGGGACCACTCTGGCAGCTAATAGAGATGTTGTCCATCTTTTGCAGTACATTCCAATGTTTAGAATACTGGGAAAGTATTTCACGCTCCACCTGAGGGTCTTTAAGTTGAATCTGAACCTTGCACTTTCCTACACCACTGTCCCTGAATTAATGAAATTTGCTTCATCGATAACCTGCTGATCATTACATGCTGTATGTCAAACTCACAAAAAACCCCAGTGTTTATTGGTGAGCTGCAGTTTGAGTTCTTGGCTAGGAGGATAAAGTACTCAATTTCCGTCCTTTAGCTATTTCTATTTTTTCTATCTATAAACTACATGATTCCAGGAACTATGTATGTAAAGAATGAATGAAGGCATTATTGATGCCAGTTTAAACCTTATCTTTGTTCTGTGAGTCTGAACCTTATCCCAACGATAGTTTCTGCTTTAATCTGACTTTCCTTTTCTCCAAGAAACATGCACTTACAGTTCAATTGCATTCAGCAAGAGTTGATAATAGACTAGCCCTTGTCACCTATTATCTATAAGGCTTTGCAGTGAATAGCAAAAAGCATAGAAAAGCAACAAGTGTAGCTTCTGAAAACTACTTGCAACTCAGTGACAGATTTCAAACAGATGAAGTTCTTTTTGTTTGGTGGGAGATCAGGATACAGACAGAGGCATATTACTTCCATTTCTTCTACTTCTTATTTTTGCTTATAAATACTAAAGCATTTAAGTATAAAGCATAAGTAATTTATTATTATGATCTGGAAACAAATTTTAAGCTTGAATTGCAAAATACTCATGAATACCCCCTCACTTCACCCCACATAAAGCCATACTAAAAGTATTGCTGTCTGCCAGAGGATGAGAAGACAGGGAAGGGTCAACCCTCAGGGCCTTCACAAAGTCTCTCAAAGTCTCTACAAAAAGTCTTTTTTATTTTTTTTTCTTCCCCTACATAAATTGTCTATTTCAGTAAGTTATTTAGAGTTGGGAGATTGGCTGTGCTGAAAATATCTATCCAGTAATTTGCTCCTTTGCATACTTTTCAGATTAAAAAAAAAAAAAAATCTAAACATTTGAGATACTTGCAGAACAGCTCTAGCAACTTATTTTCCATAGGACCTGATGTGTTGCTTGCTTTGCGTTTTCAATTAGGCCCTAATTCTGTAGCCCTTATTCATAGGGGTGGTCTCATTACAAGAAGAGACTAGAAGAGCAAAGGTGGTTTAGTCTCACCAAACAAAGGCTGAGAAGGGATATGATTGCTTTCTATAAATACATCATAGAGGTAAACACAGGAAAAGGAGAAGCACTATTTAAGTTTAAGGACAATGTTGGTGCAGGAGCAAACAGGAATGAATTGATTATGAATAAATTTAGGCTAGAAATTAGAAGCAGATCTTTAGTCACGAGATCAATACAGTTGTGGGGTGAAATGAGTAATAGAGAGAGGGAAGACAACCAGCCATGTCCTGGACTGCATCAAGAGCAGAGTGGCCAGCAGGGCAAGGGAGAAGATTCTACCCCTTTACTCTGCTCTCCTCAGACCCCATCTGGAGTACCGTGTATAGTCCTGGGGCTCCCAACACAAGAAGGACTTC
>VWZE01012605.1:382618-404241 GCA_013396675.1 Eubucco bourcierii
GGTGAGGCACTGGCACAGGTTGCCCAGGGAGGTTGTGGCTGCTCCCTCCCTGGAGGTGTTGAAGGCCAGGTTGGATGAGACCTTGAGTGACCTGTACAAGTGGGAGGTGTCCCTGCCTATGGCAAGGGTTTGGAACTAGATGATCTTTGAGGTCCCTTCCATCCTAAACCATTCTATGATTCTCAAGAGAGAAATAATCTATTTCAAAGAAAAAAGCTAGCTGTTGAGGTTATGCAGAAATTTATGATCGGGATGCAATGTTAGCACACTCTTCATCCAGTAGGCCATTTCCAATTTTACTCTCTTATTCTCTTTATATATATATATATATATATACATATATATATATATATATATATTATAAAAAAGTCTTATAAATTTTAATGCTTAATACAGATCTGAAATTTAAACTGTATTAGAAAACCCTCCTTTAGTGACATATATAGCTGGAACTCATTTTAATACTGTCAGGAATATCTTGTGCAAAATAAGCCTTGTAAAACATTCAGGAACACAGTAATAATCTGGATTACCTAGAGATCAAGATCTTCTGAACTTGCTGCTCACAAGCTTTCTGAAGAGTATTCAGCTGGAATCATAACATTTTTTCAAACTTTGGGGCATAATAATAACATGTTATGAGGCAAAAAGTATTTAACTTCAAAAATAAGGAGAAAACTGAGGCAATAATAAAAAGCAAAAAAGTTGGAAGATCGACCAGAGACACTTTAGGTCTGTCTGCATCTGCATCCATGTTTGTGTACTGACTTTTAAATTATATGGAGATTGTAGGTAGAAAAGTATCATGTGGTCTATCCATGGACTCATCTTGTTCCATCTACCAGACTCATATGTAACAGCACTGTATAGGTCTCTTTGAAACACATGTTAAACATCTACCAAATCAAATGCAAGGCTTTCCAAGGGTTTGGACAGTGCACCCGCAGCAAGTTTGGCAGTGGCACCAAGCTGCGTGGTGCAGTGGACTCATTTCAGGAAAGATATATCATCCAGAAGGATCTTAACAGGCTTGAGAAGTGGGTCAGTGCCAAATGTATGAGGTTAAAGAAGGCAAAGTGCAAAGTCCTGCATGTAGACCTGGGTGCAGAGTGGGTTGAGAGTAGCCCTGAGGAAAGATACTTGACTGTATTGATTGACGAGAAGATCAACTTGAGCCAACAGCGTGCTCATGCAGCCAAGAAGGCAAATCATATCCTAGGCTGAATTAAGAGGAGTGTGGCCAGCAGGTCAAGACATGTGATTCTTCATCTTTACTTTCCACTTACGATACCTCATCTTGAATATTGCGTCCAGTTCTGGTAAGAACATCACAAAGGTGTTGGAGTGAGTCCAGATGAAAGTCACAGAGATGATCCAAGGGCTGCAACACCTTTGCTATGAGGATAGGTTGAGGAAGTTCAGGCTGTTCAGCCGAGAGAAGGGAAGACTCCATCAGGACCTTATAGTTGCCTTCCAATACCTGAAGGGATTCTACAGGAAGGTTGGAGAGGCACTTTTAAAATATAAGTGTATCTAGCAATAGTACAAGGGGGGATGGTTTTAACCTGAGAGAGAGCAAATCTGGACTGGATCTTGGAAAGAAGTTCTTCATAGATTGCTCAGGAAGGTTGTGGATGCCCTCTCCCTGGGGGTGTTTAAGGCCAGGTTGGATGAGGTCTTGAGTGGCCGAGGTAGTGGTGAGTTGTTCCTGTCCATGGTGTGGAGGTTGGAGTAGATGATCTTTAGGGTCCCTACCAAATGAAGCCACTATGTGTTTTTGTGATTCTATGACTTAATTCATTGGTCTTTTTATGCCTTTTCTTATCATCAAAAGGCAGTCACCCTTGTGACCCATGCACCAGCATGGTCACCCTCACGTCTTCACTAACTGTCCCGTTTGCAACTCTATGATGATGTATCTGGCTCCTCTTGTTCTTCTGCACTCCCACAGCTCCCTGTAGTTTGAGGTCATGGTTCGTGTCTGGATCTCCTGTGCCTCAGCACCATAAAAATACAGGTAGCAATAGTTAGGGAGAACAGGGCCACAGAGAATGCAAAGAAAGGACCATCCGTTTCCCAGGCTCATATTTACTGCACATGAGTACATAATGGTCTCCACACAGGTCCAGCTTTTGGGAGCATTAATGTGGATCAGTAATCTCTCCTTAATTTAAAACAAAACAAAACAAACCCCCCACAAACCCTGAAACCCTAAGAAAAAGGATGCAGCTAAGATTTTTGCTCCAACAAATACCATAAACTGATTTTTTTTTTCCTTGTATGATTGGAGATGTTAGGCAAAATACTTAAACCTTAAAACAAATCTTTTTTTTTTTTTTTTTNGATTACTTTAGCAAATTATTTTAGCTATTTAGGAAACAAGTAAAAAAATATACTTTTGCTCAGTGTGAATAATTTATTCACCAAAGACGCATACGAAGATTGTCTAAAATCTGGCATCATTTATGTAACTGGCACATTTAAGGATGATGTTTTTATTTTTCTTTGCAAATTATCCAGTGTAAATTATGCATTTGTACAAATACTGCACTTCAAAAGACAAATAGTATGACAGATGACAAAGTTGAAAGTAACACTGTAAGCAAAAGAAGCTTTTCTTAATATGTTCTGTACCTTTGAGTATAAAAGAAAAATATATTTTAAAGTCTATACTGGTATTCATAATAATATAGTAGGAAAAAAAATATGTAAAAAGAACTGAGATGAAAGGCACAACAAGAATTTAAAATTACTATCTGTGGAGCCTGCATGCATGTATGAGAGGAGGGAGGGGGTGGTTAAGCTCTAAAACCTCCTTGTTGGAATTCCTCTTGGATTTATCAAATTTCAGTCTTCCAAGAGCCCTCAATGAATGTATTCACATCATACTTGTTCAAGAGTGGAGGTGATTAACTACTGGATAAACTATAAAAGCAAATTGTAGATGCTTCTAGAGTTAAAAATAAGACTGAATGCTTTTCTGGAATGTATTCATGTATCTTTGAGGTTGAATAAAGGCCTAAATGTGTGACATGTAATTGTCCAACATAAAGATGAAATCATATTAGAAGACCTATAGCTTTAAAAACTACCATAGCTTTAAAAATCTGCAAATCTTCAGGATAAAGGAGTTATGTAAGAGAGAGAAAAGAGATAAAAAGCAAAGTAAGTTATTAACTGCTTTATGTGCAGCTGCAGTCACAAATTTACATTCCTATAGCTGGTATACTTTTTAAAAAGGGGCTTCATAGAACTAAAAGAAATTAGAAGAGAAAAAGTTGGAGTAAGAAATTAATCTATTAAAACTAAGTTTTGTTAATTTTACAGATAAGTACTTTTTATTGTTTACCCTCTTTCCTCTGAGTATCTTCAAGAGATTTATCTTTTCTTAGGTTAATAAGTTGTAGAGTAAACATAATTTGTGGTGCAGTTCAGTAGGATATGTTTGCAAAAGTAAATGTTGCCTGTTAATAGAAGGGCGAAAAAGAATCTTAAATTGCACCATTGATCTGTATTCATCTCCAAAAATGCAAAATGACAGCTGGTTAGTATCATATAAAAATGATGCAATAAGATGTTGATAAGTGAAGAAAAGTTTTTTCTTCACTAAATGTCTCTTTGAAGTCCTGTCTCAGAGGAGTGCGTGGAGTATCCTGATCCATCAACACTGGGGAGTCCCAAAGTGTTTTGGCTGATTTTTCATTTGTAGATTCATAGAATGGTTTGGGTTGGAAGGGACCTTAAAGATCATCTAGTTCAAATTTCCCTACCATGGGCAGTGTCCTTCACTAGACTCAAAGCCTCATGCAACCTGGCCTTGAACACCTCCAGGGATAGGGCATCCACAACCTCCCTTGGCAACCTGTTCCAGTGTCTTACCACCCTTACTGTAAAGAATTTCCTTCTTTCTAATATACAATCTAAATCTACCCTACTCAAACTTCAGTCTTCTCTTTCACCCCATCACAATAAACCTTTGTAAAAAAAACCCTTTACAGCTTCCTTGTACCCTTCTGGTACTGGAAAGCTGCTATAAGGTCCCCCTGGAGTCTTCTTTTCTCCAAGTTGAACAGGACCACCTTTTGTAGCCTGTCCTCATAGCAGGGATTCTCCAGCCTTGTGGGTCTCCCCTCTGGACCTGCTGCTGCAGTTTGAGGTCTTTCTTATGCTTCTCATTCAAACCAGAAAGTGAAGAAGCAAAGTAGGTGATTTCTTTAAGATCTACTGTTCCAGACATAGTTCTATTTTACTCACACCTACACTTACATCTCCAGGTAATGACATTTTAACAAGTTTTTCTAATTGAAGACTGTAAGTTAGTATTGCTCAAGATTGCAAGTAATGAGATCAATTTTAGCAATGATAACTGCACTTCCATCTGAAAAGAATCTTTGTACTGATGATCTGTTGTTTAGAGTGAAAGCTATATAAAATGTAGTCAATTTTCACTCTCAAAATAAATTTTCTGAAAAGAAGGATATACAGTTGCCTTTTTAAAAATTATTTATTTATTTATTTATTTATTTACTTACTTACTTACTTCTTGTAACATCTTTTTTCAAATGTTACAAAGATAAAAGTTCCTTGGACTATAGGTGTGGTAAACTAGCCAAACATGAAACATTTAAACTCAACCTAACCTTTCAACACCCACTGCTCTTTTGGGCTCATTCATACTCTTTGCAAAATAGCTCTCTCCTGAAAACGGAGACAGCTGATGGCTTGAGGAACTCAAGGTAATAATAGAAGTCAAAAGATCACATTCAAGTACACTAGCTGAGCTTTCTCAAGAAAACATGAAACTTGTATAATGCCTATTTACTCCATTTTCTACTTCTGCCAAATTCATTAATCTTAGATTGTCTGAGTGATGCATTAGATCAAAATCCATTTAATTTAAAAAGTAAAGGTAACATCTTGTGAAGGTTTGGGAGTTCCCCCACCCCCCACACTTTGTAAAATGACCCAGACTAGCACTCAGTCAGCTGGAAGTTAAATGATGAAGCTATATTTACAGCTCAGCACAATGTACAGCAGATATTTACACTATATACAGAATATTTACAGAAATATACAAATAAAAGGTAATGCAGCAACACAACTCCCCTCCCAGAAATCAGAGACCCCAGGAGGGGCTCCCAACCACCCTTCCACCTTCACCCCACCCCTGTACCTTACCCCAAGGTTTGCCTTACGTGCAAGGTAAATTAGGAGGATCAGCCAGGGGGGTTAGAAAAAAAGTGGTTAGTGAGGATTAATCAGCAGAGGAGCCAGAGCCCAGAAGCTGCTAGATCCCACCAGCAGCTGCTGTTCCCGCAAGCGCCAGAGAGAGACTGACTTATCTATTGTTTTGGTTAGTGTTCCCAAACAATTCTCCAGCAGGCGTATGAGTGAAGTAGACATCATGATGTTTTCCTTTCACAGCCTAGAGTGTAACTTTCTCTATTAAAATATTCCAATTAGCCTCAAACCAGCACACATCTGAAATCATTCTGTTGTTAAGAACTGTATTGAGCAGGGTCACAAATTCTCCATTTTCCCTTTTCACTTACTTCCATTGGAGTTTTTAAGAAATCTAAAACTCAAGACTAAAGCTGGTCATATTTATTCTTCTAGAATAAAACATGAATAACCTACTCATCTATTTTTCTCTCACATATTTATTTCAGTCTATTATTAAAATGAAGAACAATATTTGTCTGTAATTGTTCAAGGATTTTTGATTATGTTTATCTTTCAGCTAGTTTCTTAAATATTCAGCTTTATAAACAAACAAACCCCAAAAGAAAACAGTAAGCAAGTTTGTCAGTATAGAAGACAAAAAATATCCTAACATGATTCAATCCCAGACTTTGGACAGAATTATGAGCAAGCTTTTCCACCATTTACTTCAGATTTTGAGTATAGATATAAAAAAAAAAAAGCCAGAGTGAATGGGAAGCCTTTGTTATTTTGTAGAAAAACCTCACTATAACACTTTAAGGATATATAAAAAGGCACTGATTGAGCCAAGACTGAAATATGTCTTTCACTTTGAAAACCATTGAATGGTCCAATAAGTAGGAGTACAGTGGTCATAACTTCCTATTTGACTATGGATAATGTTCATTATGGTTAAGACCAGAGCAGCACCTTGAGGTTTATAATTACAAAGCATCACCTTTCAAGACCATCCTTTAATACAACTCCACATGAACTGATGAAAACTTGTTTATCTGAAGTTTTGATGCAAATGATACTTCGCCAGTGGCAATTCAACACAGAATTAGCAGTTTCACATGCTAGATACAATTCTCAGTCTGCTTATATCTGCATCTGCTTTTCCATCTCACTACTGTGTCTCAGTACATCTCTTGATCCTCAATATTTCTGAGGAATTCAAATAATGTGCTCTAATCTTGGAACTAAACTATAAACCCTCTGTTAATAGTTTATTAACAAAGTGATACTGACGAATAGAATGTATTCTCCCAGTTAAACTAGTTACTGTTCTAAACAAATACTTTGTCACTACAGCTTTCCATCACAGTCTTGTTACAAAATATTACATTATGGAAGGCTCAACATTGCATTTAATGTCCTGATTTGTAAATGTTTCCTCTACTTAACTTTTCTCTAACGTGGCAATATTTCATTGAAATGGATAGTTTCATTAAGTTCCTTAAATTATTGGTATTTATCATGCCTACAAATGCATCCCTAGAAATCTCTTTCAGTTTGAAACCCTGTTACAATAGGATTAGCACAAACACATAATCTAAACCAGTCTCTGTCCTCCAGGTTCTCCTTCAGACCTCCATAATTGCAAAAATGTTTTGTAAACCTCCTGGAAATTAACTTGCATGAACAATCTGAAATGCATATGACTACTTAACTGTCACTGAAACCAGCAGTAGAAGAATACCTTAAAATGATTGACAGGCAGAATAGAGAATAAAATGACATACAAGTATATATAGTTATAATTATATGTAGGTATAAGTCTTATACCTTTATTACAAGATTATCCTGTCTTTCAAACATTATGCACACCCCCCAAAAAAAAAAGAAAATCATAAACCAAAATATAAATACTGTGCTAGAATACTAGACACTAGTCTATGTATATCTTAATGTGAGAAGAGCTGCTAATGACAATGTTAGGGTTACTATGAAGAATTTCTGGATTTCATTCCTTTGTTTGGTTTCTAATCAAAGAATGGCACAATAATAGAGATTGGAAGGGACTTCCAGGGATCATCAATTGCTAAAGCCACTTCACCAAGCACCTGCAGCATCCAAGATCCTTGCTAAAGCAGTTTCACCCAGAAAGGGTTGCATCAAGGTGGATTTTGAAAGTCTCCAGAGAAGGAGGCTCCACAACCTCTATGGGCAGCCTGTTCCAGTGAGCCAAAGTGATGATTTTTTCCCCCTTATGTTTAACTGTAACTACCTGTTATCTGGTTTGTGCCTATTGACCTTGTCCTATCACTGGGCACCACTGGCAAGAGCCTGGCCCCATTCTCTTTACCTCTGTGTTTTAGATACTGATAATGATTGACAAGATCCCCTCTTAATCTTCTCCAGGCAAACAGACCCAGGTCTCTCAGCTGTTCCTCACCTGAGAGATACTCCAGTTCCCTCATCACCTTTGTAATCCTCTAGTGTGGGTTCTTTGTCTCTCTTGGGCTGGGGAGCACAGAACTGGACATGGTACTCCAGATATGGCCTCAATAGCACACAGTAAGGGGCAGGAGAATCTCTATAAATTAAGGCCTTGTTCTTCTCTACAATTAATAAATAGAATGTTAACAGATTGCATGTTCTAGAAATTGTATTGGTGAATGTGTAACACAGATTCTTATTTGCACTGTATAACATAACCCTTGTACATCTGATTTGGAAAGAAAGCATTTTATACAATATAGGGTTAAAATTAAATTTACATCACATATTGAGGATGAATTTTGCATGAGTGCCTCTGTGTCAAAGTGGATTTACATAAGGTAGAAAGGATAAAAGAATATTTAGGAGAGATAACATCACAAATAATATCTCAAATTATTCATGGTCCATCATGGGATTTCCACATCTCCCTTCAAGATGTAGTCTTTAAATTGAGAAGCAGGAGATTAAAATTCACATTTATTTTCTTCAGGAATCTAAAGTTTTTTTTTTTTGAGGGGTGGAAAGTAATGCCTAGAAACAGATGTTAAAGAGAGCTGTTTTCTTCCAGCGATAGGAGAATTTGCAAAACTGAGTCCCTACAGAAACTCTGAGCCCTCTAATCCACAGGACTCTTTCCAGATGAAGGGACAGTGGAATAACTTTAGGATTATGGTACTTGGCCTTACACAATCATTCTCTCCTTGTCCAACTACATGTACCTCCCTGATCTTCATGACTGCATAACTGATAAGATGAACTTGTCTATTTTTCAAAAACCATGAATAATCTCATAAGGTTGTTACCACAGTGGCATTCAACAGAAAAATAAACTGTATGTAGCTGCTGAAAAATTTCATCTTTCTCTTCCTTAAATTTCTGATCATTTTATTAAATTCTTAATATTATCTTGAAGTGCAGTCACTTGAAGCATTACCTTCTATTGTTTTGTCAGCATCAGTCATTCACAGATCACCGTTTGAAATAAAGTGCAGGAGGAAGTGAGTGGGATTAACACAACAGCTAGGTTGGGTGTTCTGGCTCTAAAACAACCTACCCAAGGTTAAACAGGAATCCTGTTGCTGTTTTGTGGGAATTTCACATAAAGCCCACAATTTATTCCCAGTGAATGCTGTCCATATGTCTGCTAATTCATTTGCTTACAAATCTCTTTTCTTGTGATGTTCTTACATCAGACAAAGGTAGCAGTAATAAAAATGTTTTCAAGTCTATCAAGATATGTGCACCATAGGAGTTTTTCTGAGCAGACTACTGAGAATTTAATATGTTTAAACTCTTTGTGTTCATCAGCAGCCAAATCTTCTCTAAGGATTATGTAATAGAGTGTTATATATACAATAATGCACACAGTGTCTGGACAATGTGTAGATAGTATCGGATCCTATATAGCACCAAGGTAGGACCCAGAGTCACCCTGGGCATCAGGTTTCAGGTCAGTTCTCTCAATGTATTAAAAATACTGTGCAGTAATCTTATTGGTTATCCTCTACATAACCATAAGTGCTATGAATCATCCTGTGTTCACAACAGTGTTTTGTCTACTTTTATTCTTCTAAATAATTATGTGTGCCTGCAGCTATGCAAATCAACCCTGCTTCTATGTTTTAAAACTTGTGCCATTTCAGAGCTTCCCCTCACTTCAGCCTTCTACTCTCTTTTGAGAGAACTTCAGCTCATTTTGCATTGATCAGATTTTCCTTGGTTTAATAAATGAACATTTCATTATTTTGAGACATAGGACAATCTGTCTTTGTTGATATTCTTTATGGCGTACTTAAATATTATTTAGATGAAGTCACTTTCCAAGGAAATTACTCTCTGCAGGAGTTTGAAAGTGGCAAATGTATAAAAAGAAAATAAGATAAAAATTGGAAGCTGTGCAGTGTTTCACACATGTGAATAGCTGGAAGCAGTTGGTTATGGAATTTTAATGGCTAGATTATAACCTCTATCTCTATAAAGAGGCACAGTTATTACAGTTTGAAGTATGTTGTAATTTTTTAAAAGTAATTGTACATGGATTCTCCTAAACCAATAATACATCTTAGACTGATTTCCTACGTTTAATATACACTATGACATAGAGAGAAGAAATGTGAGTCTTCAGCATGAGCTCTCATAACTGAGAAAGAAAATTGCAGTTAAATTATGTTTATTCATAAGACCTTTTTTCCTTCTGTACAACATAAATGTAGCTTTAAATCTTCCTTCCTTGCTATGATTAAGAGTCAAAAGGAAAAAAAAAATAGGAGAGGAGAGAAAAAGTGGCTATCCAGACAGAGGATAGATGACATAGGATATAGATTCTGCTCTCAGTTCAGCCTCTCACTAGATGCAGGACCCTGAATAAGTTGTATTTCATTGTGGCTTTGACTCTTTTATGACATAACCACATCATCCTAAGGTAATAATTTTCTCTGTGAAGTTTCATAATGATTAGGTTTTAAAACTTCCAAATTTATCATGATATATAATTCATAGCTATACATCTATTTATCTTTCTCTGATGTGATGTAGATGATATAACAATTTTCTGCAACAATATCTCTAAATCTGTATCTAAGTATTTATATCATCCTTAGTCTTCATGTTATTTTTAGTCATCATCACTGATAATATCTAGCTATATACCAATAACAACATCTGTAATGACATCTATATCAAAATTGTCTATATCTATATCGATTATGTTTATTCTTCATGTTATTTTCAGTCATCATCACTCAAATAGTTGTGATTTATGTAACAGCTGGGAAAAAGACTAGGAGAGCTTGAAATGGTGCACTGTGTGGTCCTAGATGAATCAGGCACCAGAAGTGAGGAGTTATGTAATTTGCACATGTCTGGAACAGTCCTGAATTGACTTTCTTGGACTCAGGAAAGGGACCAAACAATATTGTCAGGCATAGAGTTAATAAGCAATTGGGATGGACTTTCCATCCTCTCAGTAACTCCAGGTTCTACCTTATTTCAGTGATTGTCAAGGAAAACATTATAAAATTGTCATTTTAAGTAGCTCAACTGATTGATTTGCTTCTCCTTCTCCCAGGAGACATGTAATTTAAGTTGAAAGAAGTTCTCAGGAAGTGCTCCGTCTCATGTTGAAAGACATAAAAACCTTGAAAGACTGACGTCCTCTCCTTTGCTTCTGATAATGAAGCCTGCTGCTTGTAATTACAATTAAAAAATCTGTCACTGAGTTATTGTGTCCACAGCAGCAATTTGGCTCAGAAAATCCTGGAGCTTTTTGATTTATGTTGGGTTTGATCTCTCTATTGTCTCACAGATAACAATAAATTAACATCATCTATGGGTGTGAAAACTGCAGTGCTTCCTTGAGTGACCTGAAGCAAAGGAAGAAGATATCTATGGGACAGTGCCTTATCCCAAGCTTCAAAATTAAACATGTTGTGATACGTTTGATGCAGCCTAACAGACTAAATTTAAGACAAATTCCTCAAATGAGAGATGCAGGGAACTTCAGCACCAGATATTTCTATTTCCCAATGTTATCTACTGCACTGCGTTAGTTCTTAATGTAGATAACAGATTTCTGTGTTTATGCCTGCCTTTAGTTCTCAGCTGTACTGTAGAAATATTCAGATTAGCTTCATGTGAGCAGTTTGTATGACTTGCTGTTTTAGGAAGATAGTACTCCAAAATATCGCTTGGACCAGGTACACTCTTTTTATTTCAGAGGCAAATAATTTATCCACCCTTTCTATAAACGGATGCAACTTTTAAAAAATTTAAATGGCTGCTTAAAAATCACCGAATTCAACTGTCAAATACCTTAATACAATTGTTAGAGGATTAGTACCTCACAAATTTTTACTCCTTCCCTCCTATTTTAAATTCGTTTCAGAACTTCACTACTCAAACATCCAGAAATTCCATCATTCTTATTTAGAGCTAAGGTTCTGCTGGCCTTTATAATTTAACAGCTTTTCTTCCTTGTAAGTGATTTCTGACCATTCCCAATGTGCACACAAACAAATCTTGAAATTTGTTTTGCTGATAATTTCTTCTGCCTTTTTTTTTCCTGTTTAATTGAAGTTTTTAATTGTTCAGAAAGTTTCTCATTACTTATTCCATTCTGAGATAATCTTTTTCTGAACTGTATCCAGTATTCCTGACAAGGTTTTTGATAGCATTGCTAAATAAATGTAATGATTTTTTTCCATCTCTGATGGCACTGCTTTTTCTGAGGCATCTTTGGATCCCATCAGCCCTTTTCACAGTCATGTTACACTACTGGCTCACAGCTGTCCTCTGATTAACAAGTACCTCCAGATAATTGTCATCTTAACTGTATGTTGAGCTCCCAGCTACTACTACCAGATCTGATCAGTTTTCAATAGAATAGTCTCATATTTTGAACTATTTAAAAAAATAATTCAATAAAATTTTAGCAGTCTGCAAGGTCATATATTTCCAATCCCCCTCTGTATGTGTCCTAAATTATCGTGTCACTGTACTGGTACCACTTGGGATGACATCATTAATGAAAGAACATTTTAAACAGAAATGGTGACACAAAGTAGTTTTCATTTTTTGTAGTTTTGCTGGGGGGTTGTTTGTTTTTTCAAGTTTTCACATTTTATGATTTATACTGTCTTGATTTTCCCCATATTGGTGGGGGTGGCGGTGGGGCAGGGGGGTGGGATCTCTCAGGAAATGTTTTCTTTGTCCTCACTTGTCAATTTTAAACAGGAATTTCAAAATGCCAGGAAAAATAAAACAAACATAAACAAATGAACAAAAAAGAATGACCAAGAGGTTGTTTCAATTTTTTTCTTTATATGGTATCTAAAAGCTACTAGAGGAGAAAATACAAAATAAGTCATCTGATATGAGAAGATAGTCAAGAATTAAAGCATAACAGAGTTGAAGCACCACAGTGTAGGGTGTTTTTTTTTTTTTCACTTTTTGTTTTCAGTTTTTGAACTGCATCTTCCAATCCACATTTGAGAATATTGTGGAGTAATCATTGCCTCACTGCACACAGAGAGATACTGCTGCTGCTGAGTTCAGAGGACTGCCTTCTAGGGTTGTCTCTGCCCTCTTTCCTCCCATTCATAAGATATACACTCAGTCTGAGATAGTAAGCTTGCTGAGGTCTGGCTAATTCAGCCTATTAAATACTCCAGTAGGAGTTTTCTGTTTCCTGAGAATTTATAATTCCATGAGTCAAGTTCAAATCACAGCCTATTCACTGGGATTTTCTGCTGTTCATCCTGTGCTCTCACATCTCAGCAATAAAGCACACATCTTTACTGGGAAACACCTTGTTCAGATGACAACACAGCTATTCCTCTTCATGAATATAGATACTGATGTCATCTTCCTGGTTCCCCTGGTTGCCATAGCAATCAATGAAGAAAGAGAAAGTGGGTTTGGGCAGACATCTGCAGGAAAAAGAAGGTATTGGATTGAACTAGGTAAATGTATCTAGCGTGTAGTAACACAACTCGTTACAATGAGGAAGACGAAGAACTTCTGCCAAAAAAATTGTTTTGAATAGGTAAGTTAAGGGGAGAACTGAAAAGGGGACAGTTTTTGCATATACATAGGTGTTGGGTCTCATTATCTGGACACACTAGCTGAGAGTTAAACAGAACAAAAGATAAGGGGAAAGAACTGCCAGTGAGGGAAGAAACCTTCAACACAGCTGCCTTTTGTATGAGTCACCTGAGATAAAGAGGAAGCTATGTAGACTAGAAAGCTAGGTACTTATCAGGGTGAGAAAAGACTCAAAAGCAGCTGCCTGCAACCAATGAGAGAATGAATAACATGTGTCCAGACAGTTCTATTCCTGTATAAATATGTGTTACTTTCTGCAATAAAGGGGCGATTGTGGATGTGTCATACTGGTATTGGTGGTCGTCTCATCTCGCGACATCCTCCAGCCCATCCCTAGTGGCCCCAGGAGTGCGTGCAACTCCGCATCATATAGGTGACTGATTATAGTCTCACCTGGATTTACACAAACATCACAGCATCTCCTGTTTTCTTCTCAGGAAAGGATACTAGATAGGATGATACACAAGGCACAGAGAATTTGTGCTTCCTGGATACTAAACCCTCAGTGCAGGCACCCTCTTAACCCTGAACATGTGAGTGCAGATAGGTATAGTAAGTACACTCTCACATGCTGGCTCTGAATCGAGTGTTAATAACATGAATCCGAACTCTGTAGAATTAAACAGCATGATTGCTCTCATTCATAGTAAGACAGATAAGTACTGTGGAAAGTGTAAGAATTCACGGTGTCCAATATAACCAAATGCTCCTACTGGGCTTAATAACTGCTTCAAGTTCTGCTTCAAGTTCTATTAGCTGTGACAACTGGATCTTCTTTGTACTCTGTCCCCAAACTGTTTATGCCAGAAAACTTCAGAAATTCACTTCACTTTACCTCAGTTTTTTCCATGTATAAGAAGGAGGTGAAAATAATACCTTATTTCTTTATACAAAAATATTTTTGAAAATGGCTAAAGAACAGTTCACACACACTGTGTGTCAGAAACATAACATATTCATTTGTTTATAATATATTTATTTATAATAATATTAGAATATAATATTTATTTATTTGTTTCACTTATTTATTTATTTATTTGACAATAGGTTTTTGATCTGTCCCTTTAAATATATTTGGTGAGTGAATCCAGTACATCATTCACTCTCAATCTTCAACAGTGCAAGTTAAGTAATTTTACCCAAGCAGTAAGGCAATAACACAGAGGACAACACGGGATACAAAAATATCTAAATTGAGATGAGCTTTTAAACTGAGAGCTGCAGTAAGAGCACACTGCATTAATTATGATGATTATTCATATTTTGCAATTCTATGGCACTATTCATTTCCAACGAGCTTTCCAAACTATATAAAAATACTGTAGAGAGCCTCCAAAGTGAGAACCTTTTCTATAGTATCACTTCCTAGAGGATGGTATTTGGTTGATATAGGATACTTACCTCAGAAATTGGGCAAAACACTTTTATCTAAAGACTTCAGTCAATCCCAGCTTACAGAGAAACAGTATTTAGTCATTCAAAACTGCAGATGAAAGGCAGTCCTTTAGGAGTTTGAAAACAAATTACAATCTCGCTTCCTCAGTGCAGTTACTGAATTTCTGGCAGCTTCAGAAAGATTTCTCTTCCTACACATTTAAGCTTCAATCTTTGTATTGGACAAAGCTTAAAGTTGAATACACTGCACTGAAATTTTAGAGCATATAAAAGTTAAATAAGAATAATGTAACCTCAAGGAAGCAAGAAATTAATCTGAGTAGAAATGACAATCTACCATTTCTTTCTTCTTACCGTTCTTTTTTACACTTCTTTCACTATAAAGACTCTCTTCAAATACGATCAAATTACTTATAGCAAGAAAAGGTGAAAACCTAGCCTATAATGTAAGTCAATGTTAAAACTTGTGTTATGTCCAATGGAATCAGGACTTACCTATAATACAATTTTGTCGTGCCTTTATCCTTTCTACAAAGCAGCCCAGAGATTTTTTTCTCCTCTGATTCACATTTAGGCTGAATCAGATACGATGCATTGCCAGTTGCAGTAACTGAGGGGATGGGCTTTGCTGCAAGTTTATCCTCAAATATAGTGCAAGGTTTATTTGTGCTGCAGTGTAAAAAGGATGTTAGAAATTCATGTTAAAATTGGCAAAGACCTTAACCTACATTGTGGCTAGATTGTATTATTATCGTTATTGTTATTATTAGTAGTAGTAGTACTATTACTATTATTACAGCAAGAATTCAAAAATAGGTCCACTCCCACCATAAGCAATATTCATGCTAAACAGACAAAACAAACTTGTAACAGATAAAACAGATTCTGCATTTGTGGCTGAGATTAGGACCTGGGGCACATTCTCAAATTCTTACCCTTTCGAATTTATGAAAATATTAAAAAGTACAGAAGTTTCAAAAGGTAAAAGTCTCTTAAGGTTTAGGGACCAGTTCTTAAAGCGCTTCCTCTGCCCTTTCAAAGGGACAGACACACCCTGGCTTTCTGACTACTCTCTGAGTAGGGACATAATGAGTCCTGTCTTGTTTGGGCCGTATCTGCCAGTTGCACAGATGTTCCCCTCATTAGAAGAGGTGATGGGCTAGATGGGAGCTGGCCATTGATGACTGATTGGACTGCTCTGAATTAAAAGATAAACAGGAAAGAGCAGAACACTGGGCAACTATTTATCTACATTTCTCCAACAATAAATGATTCTGTGAGTATCTATGACAACGCTACAAGGACAGGGATGATTCCAGTGTTCACAGAATTTGTCTAAGCACAAACTTACAAGCAAAAAAAGAAAGAGCAACAGAAGAAGGAAAATTAATTAGCTGCAACTAAGAAAAGGAAGCTAGAAATATTCACAGACAGAAGTAAAAATACAAGCAACAATATTTGTAAAAATGCAGTGAAAAAAGATCAAGGAATTGTAACAAGTGTAAACTTATTGAATAAAACCCAGGATTCTGCCCCCCCCCCCCCCCCCAAAAAAAAACAACCTCCAACCTGTATCTTGTATTAAATTATATTTACATTAAACTAGTTGTAAAAATAGGTACAGAGGTTCAAAAAAATTCTATTTTCTTTATGTATTTTAACTAATATATATATATATATATATTTTACAAATTGAACACCTGTTTCAAATGTAGTAGAAAAAGGAAAGGAAAAGAAAGGGAAAGGGACAGTGAAAGACACTTGTGATCACCTATGGTTTCCTGTAAATTTCTGCCTCGCAATTGATTAGTTTGCTACCTTGTTTTGTTTTGTTTGTTTGTTTTAAATACACTTTTCTCATAGTTAGAGTACTCAAAATAAAGTTTTTACTTTGTAGAACTCTCTTGTCAAAGGAAAATAAAGACATTTTTTAATGTGCTCTGGAGAATATAAAACCTCTTACTAAAGCTATCTGATTTCTCTAGAATTTGTGAAGACTTGCCTAAATTGTAGAACAGCTCTAATGTTGCAGTTGTCCAAACTAGCATATTTCTTGGACTCTTAAAACCCTAAGCTCTTTTGCTTGCATACTCTATCCTTCAAATACAAATTTTGAAAGGAACTTATGGACTTGTGTACACTTACCTCTTGCCGTCATAGTGTAGACACCGCCTTCAGGATCTAGAAGATCCTGTCAGTTAGGTAGGTATAGACTAATTCCAAAGGTCAGAGCAATGAGGAGCAGTACTCCAGAAAACAGGTACATATAGACAGCAAATTAATTTCTTTTGGGTGGGATTCAGCATTATACGGTAAACAAATTTCAGTCTCTACATGTAGATGTACAAATGTGAGTGAAGTATCTAAGTTCTCATTACTATCAGTAAATGGCTAGAATTTGATTATGTTTCCCCCACATAAGCAATCAGTGCTGTCTGATTCCTTGTGATATTCAAGGTCCCCATGAGGGCCTGGCAAACCTGACCAATAACCTATCGGAATTCTATCCTGTGTTTTATTATTTATGTGAAGTCCAGGTGGGATATTCTAGGCTTCTGAGAATGTATAAGATTTTACTTATGAGTATCTTTATCAACTCTCTAATCAAAAATAAAATCTGAAGAGTGATTTGCCCTGAAGTGAAGTATTACACTTAGGTGAACACTTCACAGAATTGCCTAGATTGGAAAAGACCTTTAAGATCATCAAGTCCAATAGAAGTTTAAAAGTATTTCTTGCATTTAGAAAACAAAATGTAGTTGATTGCAACAAAATATAGTTGATTAGATTCCTTTTTTTCTACTAGAAACACAACTAGACATGAGCAAAGTAATAAAAAAGTGGTGAATATAAAGCTTCTAAAAAAATTACTGTGTTGACATATTGGAAATATAAACAAACAAACAAATAAATAACCTCATAACTTTTCTAAGACTATGTGCCTGAAAGGACAACACTTAAATTATTGTCATGCAAGATATATGCCTAAATCTAGTATTGGGGCTTCTATTAAAGTTATTTGTGCTGGTTATAATGCAGCAAAACCAATGACTAACTTATTGTAAAATGAATATCAATTTGGAACAACCTGTACATCCAACTCAGTAGAGATTGTATTGCAAAACTACCAGACACTTTTGGCATTTTATAGCTCAGAATGTTTTGAGTTATTCCATTTTCTTATTCTCCATATGAATTAATCAGTATTTCAAAATCTATTGAGGCTTTCTTTCATTTGTAAAGCAAGCCATTTTTACAGCTCTATGAATGTTTTAAATCATTATATTGTATCTCAATGAATTTCTGTTATTTTAGCAAAGCTGTAGAGAGAAGAACATCTTTTAGGACTTTGCAACTGTAAAAGAAATGTTCCAATGCGTGTTGCTTCATCTTTTCACCTTTCCTCTGGATGCAAAATACATGTGAACTTTGTAACTACTACATACTGGATATATAATGGTCCTATAATGTAGGTTGCCATTGGTCCTCAGCGTTCTCTAGGAAAACAATTTTTTAACCAAGAAATATATAGAGTTAAAAGTTGGTTTCTCCTTCCTCATTTGTACTTAACAAACTCCTGTTTCACCTATTCACTTGTTATAATTTTCCTCCAAATGACTGGTTTTGTCTTTATGCATGGCAGAATAAATCCATAAATCCGGTATTTTTCATCGGCATTTTCTCAAGATGCTACACTACCTTCACCAAAGACCAGCAAGGGCCATTGTAACATTTCATGCCCTGTCTATGATAAATTATTAGGGTGCTATCTGCAGTTACAAGTCAAAGCTATCATTTGAATCAACGTCTGTATTAAAATGTTGTCACCCCCTACTAACAGTTCTGTTGCTTTCTGGTCACAGTTCCTGTTTCTATTTATTATTTTGGCAGCTCAAACCAGGTAATTTTTTATATTATTTCTTTTTTTTTTTTTTNCACTACTGAAACAATTCTCTAATACTGATTTAGAAAGATTACTTATTAGCTTTTGTCTTCTGTCACTGTTTTGTCTCAATAGCTGCAAAATTATTTCTAATAACAGCGGTTTTGATTCTTTGAAAAATACGGGTTTAGAGATAGGTTGGTCCTTCATTTCAAAATATGCTTTTCTTGTAAACATAGTAATGATAGAAATATGCATTTTCAGAGGGATAAAACTGACTCTTTACATTACAGTAATATTTGGGTCCCTCAACAGAGAGACAAGCCCCTTTGTGTGGGGTACAAGATACACAAAAAGGGAAGAATTCATACATTCTCTGAGATAATTTTCATGTCATTTGCTCTCACTATAGCTCGTTTTGCTCTATTTTTAATGTTAGTACTGATTTACTTGCATTATTATTAGCAGTAGATATGAAAGCCATAAAACAATCTATTAGGAATAAAACATTTCTGAAAGGCAATTAATGTTGACAGGGTTTAAAATTGAGGCATTATCAGTAGCTTTCAGGAAAACGATCTGACGGGATAAGACAACTGATTATAATTTGACTTCCTCCTCCTCCTCCTAGCAAACTAGCAAAAATATATGAAAGGATTAATGTCTGCAAGCTTGTAACAGTGTGGTTCCTTTATATGTTGAAAGGAAATTTACTGGGCTGCGGTGAGTTGTTGAACAGAGATGTCATTTTTCATATAGATTCTTTCACAACGTAAGCCAGTTTCTGTGTTGTCACTTAAATGTTAACCAATAGCTGCTGCAGTTTAAATTGGCATGATTAACATTTATTTCCAAAGCTAGATGCTAAATGAACTTTAGTTTTGCTTCTACCTGTCTGTATTTCTAGCAGCAGATTGAAAGATGGCAGAATAATTGGAATCAAAGGTGCTAAGCGAATGAAAAGTAAAGAGAAATCAAGTCCTTATGCCAATCAATCAGTAACTGTGTATACCAGGAACAAATGTAAATCTTCTGTTTCCAGAGATGATGGTTTAACTTATGCCAAAATGTATAATTCAATATTTCAAAGGTTGTATAATACAAACTGGCTTTTATATTCAAAATATAAATTAGCTGCTACTCACTTCCTTAGGTTGTTCTTCCTTGAAGTTCCAAGAGGAATCTCAATAAGCTCTGTGTTTTGAAAACATAATTCTGGAAGGACAGAGATGCCACAGTGTTTTATGGGTCTGAGTGGTATATTCAGATGGAGGGGCTTGGTTCACTCTGTGTAAATTTTCTATTAGAATGAGGCTCTAAGACAGGAGACAATGGAATAAGTACTGGTATCAATATATACCACTCAAAGAATAAATCCTAAAACTATTCCAGAGATAAAGAAAAGCAAAGGAAAGAGTCTCATAGCTTTTGGTGAGCTTTGGTTTAATGACTAGCAACCTATACCGACAAGATGGGACACAGACTTACTGCCACTTCACATATATAATATCTCTGGATTTTCTATATCATGATTCAGAACAGATTTGCGATTTGTTCACTTACAGGTGGAGGAGCTGGAAACAAATCATGTATGTTCCAAGTTAAAAATACAGTCACTTTTAACACTACTAGAGCTATACATTTTTTTAGTATTTATATTAATGCAAGCAACATTTGTCATAGTATAACTCACACAGGCAGATCACTTTGATAAAATTTCTGTGGGTCAGAGGTTCTTTGATAGTTTCTGAGAAGATGGAAGAGTGTCCTGTTTGTTTTCATGCCACTAATGTTTATAGGTTATGAGAGATTGATGTCTGAATGCCTAAACTGTATTATGTGAACCAAGGACAAACTTGCTTCTCTCACATTCTGTATATGCAATTTAAGCATGAAATAACTTTTCTTTTCTTCCCCCCTCCCCCTATAAAAAAGTCGTAATATACCAGATGAAAAAGAAAATAAAATATATTTTTTATATCCCCCAGTGTGATTACATATTCAGTATATGAAAACTATATATTTGAAAGGTAAATATTTTAATCCACTATATACATTTCAGAAAGTACATTTCCTCCACAAAAATTATTTGACAGACAAGTGAGAAACAAAAAAATCTGGTTACAGAGGAGTTTCATTATGAAATGAATTCATATTAATGAAATAGTTCATAAGTGTTTCATCTGTTTGTGCTGTGCTGATGCACAGACACATTTGACTTGAGGAAGACATCTGTAAGCATTACTGTAGTATCTTTGTTCTTAGTTTTCTGCTCATTGTACTTACCAATTACGTGTACTTAAAGATCGGAATGTGCTAAATTGAAGATGTTATGATGCCGGTTCTTGTAGGGAGTTTGAATGTGATCAGCACAAGGCTGTCATTAAACCAGGCAGTCAGTTACATTGGATAAACAATGGACAGCACATAGCTTTCACCATTTATGTCTTTCTGGACACATTTCTAACATAAAAGATCTGTTCTTAGCTCAGGCCAAAATTTAACCCTGAAGTTTCTAATTCTGCTTTGCTTAACCTTTCCTGAATCCTGGGGAGTGTAGTTTTCAGAAGTGATCAGTGATTCCAAGGAACTTCAAGTTTTTGGTGCTTTACATAGAAGAAAGCAAGAAGTCCTTCTCAATATTCTGAAGATAAAATCATAGAATCATAGAATGTTAAGGTTGGAAGGGACCTCAAGGATCATCTAGTTCCAACCCCCTGCCATAGGCAGGGACACCTCCCACTAGTACAGGTTACTCAAGGCCTCATCCAATCTGGCCTTGAACACATCCAGGGAGGGAGCAGCCACAACCTCCCTGGGCAACCTGTTCCAGTGCCTCACCACCCTCACTGTAAAGAACTTCCTCCTAACATCTAGTCTAAATCTCCCCTCTGCCAGTTTAAGCCCATTGCCCCTTGTCCTGTCATTGCAGGACCTTGTAAATAATCCTTCCCCAGCCTTCCTGTAGGCCCTCTTCAGATACTGGAAGGCTACTATCAGGTCCCCTCGAAACCTTCTCTTCTCCAGGCTGAAGAGCCCCAACTCTCTCAGCCTGTCCTTATAGGAGAGCTGCTCCAGCCCTCTGATCATCTTTGTG
>VWZE01012605.1:404488-425974 GCA_013396675.1 Eubucco bourcierii
GCATCCCCGCCCTCTAGCAAGTCGACTGTGCCACACAGCTTGGTGTCATCTGCAAACTTGCTGAGGGTGCACTCCATTCCTCTGTCCATGTCACTGACAAAGATGTTAAACAGCACTGGTCCCAGCACTGACCCCTGAGGGACACCACTTGTCACTGGTCTCCAGGTGGACATTGTGCCGTTGATCGCCACTCTCTGGGTTCGACCATCCAGCCAATTCCTTATCCAGCGAGTGGTCCATCCATCAAGTCCATGCTTTTCCAGTTTGGTGACCAGGATGTCATGTGGGACAGAGTCAAATGCCTTACTCAGGTCCAGGTAGATGACATCAGTTGCCCTTCCCTTGTCCACTGTCGCTGTGACTTCATCATAAAAAGCCACTAAATTTGTCAGGCAAGATCTGCCCTTGGTGAAGCCATGCATAAGGATATGCCTTACAAAATGAATTATATAGCAGTTATTGACCCCAAACCACTGAATTTATTTCAAATTGAAGAGTTTTCCATGTGCACAGCTTTTGTTAATTTAGTTAGAATAACTGGTTTATGGAGCCAAGAAGTTTTCAAATCTGCCATAAGAATTGTCACAGTGTGTTTCTTCCCGTTACATGTGACGGGCATTTTAGTGAGAGTAGGAAGTGCTGACAATCTCACAGGAAATGTTCACTTGTGCTATCAAAGGTGACTCAAATGCTACTCTTGATGGCACCAGATCTACCTATATATTCTAAAAGAATTATTATTTTCCTAATAAAATTTTCTGGTTTGGATCATGTAAGTTCCTTTGAAAGGATTTATTTTTCTGACAAGTATGGAAAGAACATGGGTAGTCCCTTGTCATTTACTTCAGAACTCTTGTATTAAAGAGATATCTGTTGGGATATTTAACAAATGACAGTATCCTGGTAACCCTGTGTTGTAACAACAGTGTATTCTGCTGTCATTATATTGTGTCTGCAACCTCTGTCAGTTCAATCTGCTTGAGATAAAATTTTCACTAAAGGTATCCATACAGGCTTTGTTTCTAATAACATTGTGTTGACTGAATTTCATTAACAGACAAAGTCAAGTGACAAAATGATCAAACATCATCTATCTGTCTTTGGTACTTCTGCCAGAATATGTCATTCAATTGTCATGTTCTTCTAAGGCTCTGCAGAATATCTGGAAGTTTGAAGATTTCTCTTCTGGAGCAGTTCAATGAAAAGATATTGATTATTTTAGTTTCGCCACCTATGCGATTCACGGTGCAACTTATTTTTCAGTATGTTAATCATCTATCTTGAAACTATTCTAACATTAAGTACCCTGTAGATGAAATCAACAAGTTTTGACAATCTCATTCTTGTGCAAAATAAATGCTATTTACCTCCAAGAATGTGAATTGGCTTGATACATGCATGCTGTTCAGAACAAACCAAACATCTAAAAGCTCAGAGGTTCATTCTGAGTTGGACAGTACAGTGGTAAACTTGAGAATGGCACATCAATTCTCGTGGCATATTTACAGTGAGGGTGGTTGCCCAGGGAGGTTGTGGATGCTCCCTCCCTGGAGGTGTTCAAGGCCAGATTGGATGAGGCCTTGAGTGAGCTGTACTAGTGGGAGGTGTCCCTGCCTATGGCAGGGGGTTGGAACTAGATGATCCTTGAGGTCCCTTCCAACCTTACCATTCTATGATTCTATGATTCTATGATATAGCACCAAAAGGAACCATGTGACATCCTTTGATTGTTTAAACTGAATGATAAACTATCTGTTTGTAGATGGGTCAGCGAGGGTAGTATTTGATAGAACTCAAACTACAGAAAGTTCAGAATTTCATCTCTGAATTTCAGTATGAGGATCTTTAGTTAGAATCTTAATATGCCATACAATGTTTTTTCATGGCATCTTTAAAGTAGGTCACATATAGCCTACCACTTGCAAAAAAGAGCATCATCAGAAAAATAATCAGCACTCATTATACAATTCGTATGATGACTCACAGCCCAGACCTTCAAATGAAAGAATCTTCATCATAAACTCCCTTAACTCTGTTGATCAGTTACAAAGGTTGTTTAGGCTTATTTCTTCACATTTTGATTTTCATTGTAGATTAATCATACCTTTTGCTAATTTTATGACATCTCTTTAATCATTGTTTGGGATACTCACAGAATGATAGGTGTTGGAAGTGACCTCCTGAGATCATTGAGTCCATTAGCCCTGTCAAAGAAGCATCACCTAGGACAGGCTGCATGGGAACAGATCCAGGTAGGTTTCGAAAGTCTTCAAAGACAGAGACTCTACAGCCACTCTGGGTAGCTTGTTCCAGTACTCCATCACCCTCACCATAAAGAATTGCCTCCTCATGTCAAGGTGGAACCCCTTGATAAGATCTCAAATCAAGACTCTACTGAAGACGAAAAAGCCCCAGTTCTCTCAGTCTTTCTTCATAGGAGAGATGTTCAAATGCTGCAATTGTCCTTATAGGTCTCCTTTGGACTCTCTCCAGCAGATCCGTGTCTCTCTTGAATTGGAGAGCCCAAAACTGGACACAGAATTCCAGGTATGGTCTCACCAGGGCAGAGTAGAAGAGTGCGGAGAACCTCTCTATTTCTGCTGGGCACACTTCTCTTAATGCACCCACTCTTAATGCCCTCTTGTCCATAAGAGCACTTTGGTGTCTCATGGATAACTTGCTGTCAACTAGGACTCCAAGTTCCAGTGACTCCAGAGCCACTTTCCAACAGGATGACTCCTAGCTCTACTGGTGCCTGATGTTATTCCTCCCCAGGTGCAGGACTCTGCACTTGTCCTTACTGTACTCCATGAGGTTCACCTTTGTCCAGCTCTCCAACCTGTCCAGATTTTGTTGGATGGCAGTACAGTCTCCTGGTGTGTTAACCACCCGTCCCCCCCACTCTCCCAATTTCATATCACAGAAAACTTGCTGAGGGTACACTTAGCCTCCTTATCCAGGTCATTGATTAAGATATTGAATACAACTGGACCCAGCACTGATCTGTGGGGAACACCACTGGCCACAGGCTTCCAACTGGACTCTGTGCTGCTGATCACAACTCTCAGTACTCTGCTGAACTAGTTACAAACCCACCTCATGGTCTAATCATCTAACCTCCTTTTCTAAGTTTACCTACAAAATGTTATGGGAGGCAGTATCAAAAGCATTCTTATGTACCATTCTTCAGGGTACTCTCTGAACCTTTCTGATAAAGATATCTATGGTTAAGTGGGGAAAAAAAAAAACCAACAAAAAAACCCCAAACCAAACCAACCAAACAAACAAACAAAACCCAAAAAACCACTGCAATGATAAGAGGAATTCCATACATAGAATTTCCTCTTTTCTTTTTTCTTTCCATTGGTGAGAAATAGACTTGAAAGACACTAAATGAGATCTTGATTTTTATTGCAGGTATTTGACGGAACTGAAGATCCACAGGGCATATGCTCCAACTATATTTTGCTCCGCAAAAGAGTTTAGGTCTCCTGTAGGACAGATGTAACTACCACTTCCACAAGGCTGGCTCTGATATTCCAGACCATCTCAAGCAGCACTATATGCCTATATTTCAGCCATTGAGTGATGAGACATTGGAACAAATTGCCCAGAAAAGTTGTAAACAGTGTTCAGAAGTAAGTTGGACAGGTCTTTGGGTGACCTGACAACGTGGAAGATGCCCCTGCTCATGAGAGGATGGGTTTGAACAAGATGATTTTTAAGGTCTTTTTCAAATCAAACCATTTAATGATTCTACAAAATGTGTATCTCAGCTTCCTTTCTTTAAAAATGCACCATTCAGATTTTCAAATTTATGTTCTTCCTGCTCCTAGACAACCTGTTTAAAGGGACAGTCAGAAAATATCAGGTGTTAAAGTTTCTTGTCTTTATCCTTTAGGTTAATTATATGAGAAAGAAAATCTTCCAGCTAAGAGTTCTAACCTTTGCAAAACACTTTACCTTAACTTGTTTATTTTTAGAAATAAAATTCCATCTTAATTCTTTTCAGAATACATTTAATTGCCCAAATGCCCTTTTCTAACAAAGGGAAATACCATATAATTATTATTAGAGATTCAAACCAGAAATATCTGCATAATCAAAAGTAAGTATTCTGCATGTTGGGTTCTTAAAAATGGTGATGACATTTGCAAATGATTACTTAATTATGACAGGAAAATTCTATCTAATCTCTACTGATTTGTGAGAGTGTGAGGCTAGTTAATTCTTGGTCTGTGTCATTAATAACCTGCATAGAGATGAAGCCAAGCTGCTTGCTTATAATATCACTGCTCTTGCCCCACCAATTTCTGCTAATTCTTATTTTATTGAATTAAATTGTTACTCCTAGTAAATCATTCACAAAAGGTGACCTAGATACAGATTGTCCTCACTGCAGGGCTCTATATATCTTTGCAATATATCTGTATATATCTTGCATCAAATATTTCAATCTCCATAGACAGAGAAATAAATTTCATATAAATTAAAATATCCACGAGGTTAGTCAAAATGCATGTGTACAGCTCCCAAATTAACTCAGTGCCTTTTAAATTAAATTCAGCATCTTTTTGGTCCCACTTTAGAGCTGTGAGAAGTTGCTTGAATTATTTAGGCTCTTACTGTAAAAGGATATTTCTTTTTTAGCGTAAGCTGGATAGCTGACTAAGCTTAAGACATTAAGATACTTAGAGTTCATGTCTATTAAAGCCAGATCTTATCCCAAAATATCCAACTACCCCTTCAATTTGAGGAAAATATTTGTCTGAAAGCAGAAATTTTGGTTTAATCGCCTGTTGAGAATTTCTGGGCAGAGGTGAAAAATCAAGAGGAAGAAATAATCAGAGAAACTTTTTTGTGGGTCCAGAAAACACAACTGAGAGTAATAGTGAGATGGTGACAGGAGGTGGAAAGGGAAGTGAATTAGGTGGGAAGATGAAACCTAAACTCAGTAACTGAATTAGAGGCATTAGTCAAGACTTTGGTGGCTATCAGATATACCATGCACTCTTTGACTCACATCAGCCTTTTAGACATTGTAGTTTCTGAATTTAAATGCAACAGCAAAAGATACACGTAGCTAGTTTTAGATTATGAAATCTAGCCAGACAGTGATAAAGATATTTTTCAAATCAATAAAAGAAAATAGTTCAGGCCTGGTAATAAATTCCAGACTAAAACAGGAAGGGATCCTCCCTGTCCAGAAACAACAACAACAAAACAAACAAACCCCACAAACAAACCAACCAAACAAAATAAACCACAAACAAACAAACTCAAACCACCAATCCTTCATAAACTCCACTTTCTGGAAATAACTGTTAGCATCCAACCAGGGTATGGCCTATTTTTTTTCTAGCCACATGTATTAAGATCAGATTAACTGCATTAAATAGAGCAGAAACATGTACTGGACACCTTCTAAAAATAGTCTCTTACCTGATATTTCACTAGCACAAACCGCCCTGCATCACAGCAAGACTCTTCATGTGTATTTGCAGCACTCAGCAATTCACAAACACTTTCATCTCTCACCTGTGACTTCTTTGTCTAATAGAGATGATAGGTTTGATTGTAGAGTAATAAGGTCATCCTGGTTCTCTGTCTTCATTTCTTTTGCCTTTTAGTTTTCTAGTATCATCTAAGAAACTTATGTGATTTGACTTGTATACATAGGTGTAGGTGTATATGCATACATATATGTGCTGGTTTGAGGCTAATTGGAATATTTTAATAGAGAAAATTACACTATAGGCTGTGAAAGGAAAACATCATGATGTCTACTTCATTCATATGCTTGCTGGAGAATTGTTTGGGAACACTAACCAAAACATGAGATAAGTCAGTCTCTCTCTGGCTCTTGCTGGAACAGGAGCTGCTGGTGGGATCTAGCAGCTTCTGGGCTCTGGCTCCTCTGCTGATTAATCCTCACTAACCACTTTTCTTCTAACCTCCTTGGCCGATCCTCCTAATTTACCTTACACGTAAGGCAAACCTTGGGGTAAGGTACAGGGGTGGGGTGAAGGTGGAAGGGTGGTTGGGAGCCCCTCCTGGGGTCTCTGATTTCTGGGAGGGGAGTTGTGTTGCTGTATTACCTTTTATTTGTATATTTCTGTAAATATTCTGTATATAGTGTAAATATCTGCTGTACATTGTGCAAAGCTGTAAATAGAGCTTCACCACTTTACTTCCAGCCGACTGAGTGCTAGTCTGGGTCATTTTACAAGTGTGGAGGGGGAGGGGGTAACTCCCAAACCTTCACAATATATATGCAAAAATGTATCATCATATGATAAAATAGAAACTCACAAAGTAAATACATATCTGTAATTTTGTGTATATGATAATTTTGTGTAAGACAAACAAATTAAAGTCTTTGTCTTATATAACATTTATAAAAAGCTTTTAGTTGATATCTAACAAATGCTTACACAGTTAATTTCCCCTCTGTTTTGGTTTTGTCCTAAAGAAGTATCCAGCTTGGTAACTGATAGACATTGGGCTTTAAATCACAGATTAAAAGGGAAATAAGATTAAAATATCAAGTTTGTTTATTTCTTACCTTTTTACTATTAGGTTTGCCATTTCAGATGACATATATCTGACAATTAAGCACATTGACTTTTCCATCAATGCCAAATTTATTGACAGGCAGTCCAATCAGCACAGAACTAGTAAAGTTCTGACGTTTTTGTTAGGAGAGAGTGGTCTGGTTTCAGTGGAAGAGAAGCTTAGCGAGGAAGGATACACAGACCATTAGCAGTTCATGAGTCAGCTAGGAACTTTAGCTGCGAGGGGCAAAGACCAGGGCAGCTGAACTGAGCTGATTAAATGGTGTATGCCACACCACAAATACCACATTCATCATAAAGGAGGAAGTTTACTGAAAATGAGAGGTTTTATTTCTCCTTCTCTCAAGGATTGTCATACTTGGAGGGTCTTGATTATCATTCTGCTCCTGCGAACTGCTTTCCCGTTTATTGTGACAGCTCTACATCCACTGGGCTGAGTATAACCTTGTGTAATTTATATTAGTATATAATATTTGGTATTATTTTTACTTTTTCATTTCAACCTATGGATCTCCCTTTTATTGATCCCCCTTTTTGGTTGGGGAGAGGGTCACTGTGTGATAGAATAAGAGATGTAGCTAGCTCTGGACACATGCTAAGCATAGACACATAGGTATCCTTAACAAGCAACTTCAAATTTCCTTAATAGAAAAAAAAAAAAAAACAAACAGAAACCAAAGACAACAGAAAACCAACATTCCTCATAATGTATTTATTTTCTTCCTTTCCATTACATTCAGGAACATTATGGTAATCCTTCTCTGGTTCAAGACCCTGATGAACTTGAACATATTGGCTAAGCTCTGTTGTGACTATTTGTAGTAAATGGTCTTCATCTGATCATTCTAGAAATGTCTACACAGATACAACATATATCTCTTCCAGTCTGAGGTAGAATGGCACCTCCTGGACCACCTTGAATCTGTCAGACATATTTCTGCTATTTGGATGGTTTGGTTTTGTTTGGTTTTCCCACAACCTTCCCAGCTGAGTAATGAACTCAACTAGTTGTGTAATATTCTATAGCTCAACACAAGGACTTGATTATTCAGTCTTTAACAGCAAGGGCTCCAACCACAATGTCCAAGTTGCAGAGGGTAAAAGTGAGGACTGGGAGCAGGCAAATCTGCCTACTATAGTAGAAGATCACGTTTATGAGCTCCTAAGAAAACTGAATGTGCACAAGTCCATGGGGCCTGATGAGATCCACCCACGGGTCCTGAGGGAACTGGCAGATGAAGTTGCCAAACCACTGTCCATCATATTTGAAAAGTCATGGCAGACTGGTGAAGTTCCTGCTGACTGGAGGAGGGCAAACATAACACCCATCTTCAAGAAGGGTAAAAAGAATGACCCTGGAAACTACAGACCAGTCAGACTCACCTCTGTGCCTGGCAAGATCATGGAGCAGATCCTGCTGAAAGTCCTGCTAAGGCAAATGGAAAACAAAGCAGAGGTGATTGGTGGGAACCAGCATGGCTTCACCAAGGGCAGATCTTGCCTGACAAATTTAGTGGCTTTCTATGATGAAGTCACAGCGACAGTGGACAAGGGAAGGGCAGCTGATGTCATCTACCTGGACCTGAGTAAGGCATTTGACTCTGTCCCACATGACATCCTGGTCACCAAACTGGAAAAACATGGACTTGATGGATGGACCACTCGCTGGATAAGGAATTGGCTGGATGGTCGAACCCAGAGAGTGGTGATCAACGGCACAATGTCCACCTGGAGACCAGTGACAAGTGGTGTCCCTCAGGGGTCAGTGCTGGGACCAGTGCTGTTTAACATCTTTGTCAGTGACATGGACAGAGGAATGGAGTGCACCCTCAGCAAGTTTGCAGATGACACCAAGCTGTGTGGCACAGTCGACTTGCTAGAGGGCAGGGATGCCATCCAGAGGGACCTGGACAGGCTGGAGAGTTGGGCCCAGGCCAACCTGATGAAATTCAATAAGGCCAAGTGTAAGGTCCTGCACCTGGGTAGGCACAATCCCAAGCACAAATACAGGCTGGGTGGTGAATGGCTGGAGAGCAGCCCTGAGGAAAAGGACCTTGGAGTCTGGGTTGATGAAAAGCTCAACATGAGCCTGCAGTGTGCACATGCAGCCCAGACAGCCAACCGAGTCCTAGGCTGCATCAAGAGAAGCGTGGCCAGCAGGGCAAGGGAGGTGATTCTGCCCCTTTACTCTGCTCTCGTCAGACCCCACCTGGAGTACTGTGTGCAGTTCTGGAACCCTCAGCACAGGAAGGACATGGAAGTGTTGGAGCGGGTCCAGAGGAGGGCCACAAAGATGATCAGAGGGCTGGAGCAGCTCTCCTATGAGGACAGGCTGAGGGAGTTGGGGCTCTTCAGCCTGGAGAAGAGAAGGCTTCGAGGGGACCTGATAGTAGCCTTCCAGTATCTGAAGGGGGCCTACAGGAAGGCTGGGGAAGGATTATTTACAAGGTCCTGCAATGACAGGACAAGGGGCAATGGGCTTAAACTGGCAGAGGGGAGATTTAGACTAGATGTTAGGAGGAAGTTCTTTACAGTAAGGGTGGTGAGGCACTGGAACAGGTTGCCCAGGGAGGTTGTGGATGCTCCCTCCCTGGATGTGTTCAAGGCCAGATTGGATGAGGCCTTGAGTAACCTGTACTAGTGGGAGGTGTCCCTGCCTATGGCAGGGGGTTGGAACTACATGATGCTTGAGGTCCCTTCCAACCTTACCATTCTATGATTATGTAGTATTGAGCATAATGCTGGCATCACAGCTCTGATATACAGAAACGAGCACTTCCACCATCCTGGAAGATATAATGTGCAAACTCTGGGGTAATTTCCACTAGACTACAAGCTACAAAAGGGGGTTCGAAAGTTATACCAGCTTTTAAACAAAAACAATCTTTCTCGCTGCAAATACTAACTAATTAGAAGGATAATTTATCCTAATGATTGAGGAATTGCACAGAAAAGGTAACTTACACGAAAAACTTCAGTGTCACTAATAGTTTGGAAGACCCTGGCACATCCCACCAAAGACGGAGATATCACTCTATCAAGCACTGTAACAACCAAGCAACAACTCAGCAAAGTGGATGAAGACTTTTTTGGGGTTTTTTTCATTGTCAATTGCAAGTTTACCTAAAGTAGGCATTATGCTGCTTTTGTTAATGAAAACTTTTCTCAAACTTTTAGAATATTCATCTTTCTTATTTGCAATGACAATTTGGAATGTAAACTAACAATCACAGCAAAAATGCACAAAAAGTATAGAAATGCTTCAGTTACTTCAAATATTCTGTTAAAACATATTCGCTATGTGCATATACCTGAAAGTTTAACTTTTTATCTGATTTTGGCAGAAATTGTTTTGAAATTGCAAGTATTTCCTAAGGTAAGAAAAAATATGAGTCGGCCTTGGCCTAGAATATTTCACATTTCTTTCTTGAGCTTTTTATCTTTACAAAAGTACTTACAAGCAAATATTCATCCTGGTTTATGTGAAATATATGTGCTGAAAAATTTTAGATATCTTTTCATTTCTGCTACAATATCCTTCTGTATCTGCTTGTTAACATTATCTATGTGTGTGTATGCACATATTCTAATATTCTTGCACAGTCTTAACTTCTTTGGTAATGTATGTATGTGAGGAGAAAAGCTTAAACAAAGATTACCCCAGCTATGTGGGAGGGCTAGACAAATTACAATGGAACACTGGAATTACGTTTTATTAAAATATATAAACTAGAGATTTTATGTAATAACTTCTTAATCTTATTTTTAATTCCTTAATTTGTACATCTTGCCCAGAATGTTTTCAGTTTTTACACAGATTCAATTACATGCAGCTCAATAACTTAGGATGTACTGAGGAATTAAATAAAAAATTGATAGGTATGAAGTAAACACAATATAATAAATTTGTCTTTAGAAAAAAAAAGCAATCTAGCCATAAGGTATTGTTAGTTCTCCTTGTAGCTGTGTTGATAAAGCAACAGCATCATTAGTTGATTGCATTTATTTTTTCTTAGAATTTAATCTTCATAATTTTGTTTTCTGTCTTCTGATTTGTTATTCTAATTAACCTTCCCTTGCTGAAGGGATTTTCAACTGATGCTAATTTTTGAGTTTCTCACTGAATAAAGCTCATTGTTAGCATTAACTGTATGATCATACTTATGGGCATAAAACACAGGAGCTCTGTACTGGCTTTAAACTCTCTTGGTATGGTAAAACCTCACTGTGGCATGATATGCATTCAGCTGTCTTGAGTCATACCATCCCACCTCATGTTCCGACATCACTCATTGTCAGTAAAATAAGACACACAATAAACCCTGTCCTAGGTTAACACAGCTTGCTTTGACAAGCCAATTCCCTCCATACAGACAAGAGGGAAAACAATAAAAATAAAAATTAAAAAATAAATTTAAGTTAAGATAAGGAATATAATGAGATAATACAATGAACAATTACTCCAACCTATTTGCAGAAAAGTACAACAAAACACAGAAGCAGTAGCAGAAACTAGTAACCTCCTCCCACTAGCAACACTCCCCAACCTCCCCACCCAGCAGAAAAGACCAACAACCCAAAGCCAGGAACCAGATGTATCAAACAGCAGAAAGTTCTCACATTACAATATGCACTTCAAGTCCCCTGGCTCCAGTCACCGCTTTCATTTTGAAGCTGGCATGAGGGGGGTGTGGTAGTGAATATGGTAAGCAGGTGAAACTCAATCCATGACAGCTCACACTACAGGAAAACAAACAAACAAACAAACAAACAAACAAACAAACAACCCCAGATGCGTAAAGGAACAGGAAAATGATAGTATGTCATTGATCCAACAATAAAAGCAAGTTTCTGTAGTTGAATACAAGATTCTGCATAGCTTAATGCTCTCTTTTGTAGATAAACTTGGTCTACCTGCTGCTCTCAGAGTCATTAAAGATCTTACTTATGGTAAGAGAGGCTCTGAGCGTGTTTTTTCAATCGAGCTGCGGCTTAGCGAGAGTATCTCTTCTATCTAAATTCCATCAGTATCTGTCACAAGTCACAGTGATCTGCATTCCCTTCTAAAGTGTTGGACAACATAACAGTGATATAGATACAGTCATCCAAGACAAGACTGCATTTCACACACAAAACACTTCAGTACACAAAGAGGTCATGATCTTTTACAAAATACAGGATTAAAAAAGAAAAAAAGTAACCTCAATCTTTGGAATTTGAAGTCAAAACAATACAAAAAGAACTCTGTGAAATGAAGAAAATCATCTTTTTATCATAGCTACCAAATTATCTACATTAGGATAAAATCAAGTTATTTTAAAGATTTTTTATGACCTGTGTCATTTATGTCACAAGTCTGTGAAAAATAGTTGTATGATTCTGTAGTTGGAAGGAGTTTGAAGACATTTGAAGCCCATCCCTTTCTTTCGAGACAATATCACATAACACTGTCTTTCAAGACAGTAACTGCTGGAGTGGCTCCAGAGGAGGACCACAAAGATGATCAGAGGGCTGGAGCACTTCCTCTACGGGGACAGGTTGCTAGAGTTGGGCTGTTCAGCCTGGAGAAGAAAAGGTTCCTTTATAGCAGCCTTGCAGATGCTTAAAAGGGCCTATAAGAAAGCTGGGAACCAACTTTTTACAGGGGCTTGTAGTGATAGGATGAGAGGGAATGGATAGAAACCTGAGGAGGGTAGATTTAGATTGGATATTAGAAAGAAATTATTTACAGTAAGAGTGATGAGACACTGGAAGAGGTTACCCAGGGAGGTTGCAGATGCCCTTCCCTAGAGATGTTCAAGGTCAGGCTGGATGAGGTCTTCAGCAGCATGGTCTAGTGGAGGTTTTTCCTGCCCACGGCAGGAAGGTTGGAACTAGATGATCTTTGAGATTCCTTCTATCCTAACTCATTCTGTGAATCTATGAAGATCAATGTAATTCATGATAGAGAATAAATGTATTTTCAGTTACAGAGGCTTAAGGGTCATGGAACACCAAAACAGGCTCCCCAGATTGTGAAGTCTCCTTCTCTGGAGGCTTTCGAGACCCATCTGGATGTGTTTCTGTGTAACCTGCATTAGATTATGGTCCTGCTCTGGTGAGAGGGTTGGACTTGATGATCTCTGGAGGTCCCTTCCAACCCCTAACATCCTGTGATCCAGTGATCAAGTGACTTTACAGCATCCAGGCCAATTAATATCCCTTTCATGCTATCCTGACTCCATTATTTCTAATTCTAGGAACAATGGTTATGGAGAAAATAAATATCCTCTTCTTTCAGAAGATTCTGTGCTTTGACATATCACTTCGGGGCATAGTTTAATTGTTATGGGGGCCTTAGGTTAACTGTTGAGCTCAATGATCTTAGAGGTCTTTTCCAACCAAAACAATTCTATGATTCTATGTTTTTTATAAAGAATTTATCTTATAACGTCTGTTTCCTCAGCTTTCAATAATGACTTATTTTCTAGTTCTATCATTCCTCCTGATACACTTGGTTCTGTCCAAAATAGACCCATGTCTTTCTTGACATATGAGACCTGAAACTAGACATAGTGTTCCAATTAGTTGTTTGGGGTTTTTTTTGGGGTTTTTTTTTTGTGGTTTTGGTTGATTGGTTTGGGGGTTTTTTTGTTGGTTTTTTTTTTTGTGTGTGTGTGTGTGTGTGGTTTTTGTTTTGTTTTATTTTTGGTTTTTTCCTTCTTTACTCTGGAGAGAAGATAACTAATTTAACAGTGAGATTGAGTTTCAGATTTGACAGTGGGTGTCTTTTAGCCCATGCTAAATTGTTCATATTGACAGTACCAGCAAGGTATCTCTTCTTAATAATGGGAGAATAATAATGCGGTGAATGTAAGGACAGAGATAGGCACCTAAATTAGGTATTTTAATCTGTAGTTTTATGCCTGCAGCATAAGCAGAGTATAATTTTCCATAACATTTGCTCTGTTTTTTTTTTTTTTTTTTTTTACAAGAGTTTTCACTTTTGATTCTCTGTAATCCTTAGATCATTTCCTAAGTAACTATGTTCCACAGTCATTTATTTTCTTAGTGCTGTACAGTGATTAGCTTTGGTATGCTGCACTTCTACAAATAACATTCTTCTTTTTCAGACCATTGGTCTAGTTTATCAAGATAGTTTTGAATTATAATCCTATCATCCAACACACACTGCCTTTCAGTTTTGTGTCAGCTGCAAATTTAACAAGCATACCCTTTATTTTTTCCAATCAGGTTATTAATGAAATACTTAAAAAGTAGTAGACCTAGAAAAAAAAACCTAATGGAATGTCACTCAGAATATTTTGGTAACTAAATATCAATGATGAGCTTTAATATGGATATCCAACAAACATAAATTCTACAGTTGTCCTAAAGGCCATGTACTAAAAAAAATTATAATTCTTAAGCAACCTTTTGCACTGATCTGAGCGCTATGTATGCACCTACATGGAAGTGCTTCAGTTAGAGAAGAGCAATGACTGCCTCAGGGTTTTACTACTACTGATCATAGCAGAGGCACTAAGTCATATTTCATTTACAGCAATGAGCATGAGTCAGTCTTTGTATTTCACGCTAGGTGGCATCTCTGTGTGAGGAAGGATAATGTTTCTATTTGTTTTAAAATCAGAAAGGATCCTTCAGCATCCTGAGAGTGAGACTATTATGTGCCCAAAAATAATTATATTATTATTACTTATTATTATTGGTGGATTTTTTTTTTTTTTGTGAGAATTGAAATACTATGCAGAAGGGGGATATCACTGCTGTTACTCCTGTTTTCTTCCAAAAGCAAACTGAACCAATCACTGAGTACAATGCTGAGCCAGTTGATTAGTTCATGATTTCTTATATGGAATCATAGAATGGTAAGGTTGGAAGGGACCTCAAGGATCATCTAGTTCCAATCCAATGCAATAGGCAGGGACACCTCCCACTAGTACAGGTCACTCAAGGCCTCCTCCAACCTGGCCGTAACACCTCCAGGGAGGGAGCAACCGCAACCTCCCTGGGCAACCTGTTCCAGTGCCTCACCACCCTTACTGTAAAGAACTTCCTCCTAACATCCAGTCTAAATCTACCATCTGCCAGTTTAAAACCATTGCCCCTTGTCTTGTCATTACAAGACCTTGTAAATAGTCCCTCCTCAGCCTTCCTGTAGCCCCCCTTTAGATATTGGAAGGCTACTATAAGGTCTCCTGGAAGCCTCCTCTTCTCCAGGCTGAAGAGTCCCATATTTCTTATTGCTCTGGAGCAATACATGAAATGTGATAGAGAAGGAAGTGACAAGTCTGGCTGGTCTGTCTAGCTGTCTTGTGTTCAGAAAGACTGACTCTGTCAACTAAGTAGTGGATATAGATCTGTCTGTTGCAACACAAATTAAAAACAAATCTCTCTTGACTTTTTAAAGTAGTTTTCATAGGATTATTTCTCAGAAGTTTTCTTGTACTTCCTGACAAAACAGTTAGAGATGTATGGTATCACTTGGAAAATAATTTTGTAAGTTGGTTAATTGTACACATTCATTAGCTGCAGTCCTTACTGGCATGATGGAGTCCAAACTAGGAACCTGAAGAGGTGAGATTCTGCTTTAGTGATAGTGAAAGCTGATGAATAAACTCATATAAAATTAAATATTCTGACCATTATTATGGGAGGGGGAAAAAAACCAAACCAACAAAACAAAACCAAAACCAACCAACCAAAACAAAACAAAAAAACCCCAAACCAGGTGTGTTCTTGACATGATTAACATGAAAGAACACTACTAATATTGAATAGATATTTATATATTTCATGCACAATAGTAGAACAAGTTAAAATAGAAAGTCTAAATCTAAGGTACTGGTTGATCTGAAAATTCTATGTTCCCACTTACTGGGATAATTTAACATGAGATAATACAGTTATTTTCCTATTTCTCTATCCTACTCTTGTGTAAGAGTTCAGTGCCTCTTTATCTTGGTTGCTTGTATAGCAGCTGTTGAATCGCATACTACAGCTTCTCACAACGAAATGAAGCAGAATGTAGTAGATGAGCAGCTAAGCATCTAAGACATCTAAGATAAGCATCTAAGACATCTCTGCACTGATATATAAATAAACCTGTGCAAATATCAATATTTAATCTGTCCGTAGTCATTATTAAGGACTCAAAAGATTCATGTCTGGAGCAGATGGAGTAAAGAATTCGGTAGATTTTACAAACAACTATACACAATCTTCCATTTTAGAATGGTCTCTAGGTCTTAGTGGTAGAACTGCTACATTGTCTCTGCAAACACAAAACTGGATCATGTTTTTTGTCAGGCGCTGAAAAAAAGAGTGCAGGCAACATAATTAATTACAGGAGTTGCAGCCTCACAGGTAACTGCAGACAGATGTGTCTGCATATCTCTATATCCGTATGCATCTATTTATGCACATGTAACTAATCTGAACACATTTCACAATCTATTCCTAATACCAAAGTATTTGATTTAGTGCCAATGTTACTAACATGATTGATGAAAGATGAATTAGCTGGAGATACCTAACTTATGCCCCAACCAAATTCAGAGGGTTCAACCTCAATATTCCCTGACATTACATTTTTATATCACAAATTTTGTGCATTATACAATGTCATGAAACCACTATTTGTGTTGTTATGAGATCCAAACATTCATACAGCACTCTTTACCTAGCTAGCTCTATTTCCCCTCTATAGTTGTATTTAGATGTTATTGAAGTGTGAGTAGATATTTGCCGAAAACGTTCTTTTGTGATAAAAAAAAACATTTTCAAAAAAGTTATTTTAAATTTTCAGCCCTCTTTTTTTCTTTCCTTTTCTTTTTTTTTTTTTTGTCTTCTCCAGGCATGACATTCATGCTTGAATGAAGAATTCTATTCAACCTGCAGTCACCCAGATGACTGATCACCTTGATCAAAAAACAAGGGGTGATACAGATCTACTAGAGAAACTAATGACAGAAAAAGTCAGATCCCTTGGCTAAGTGAATTGAGAGGGCAAAGCTCCTTGACTGTTTGCTAAATAATTAATTTAATGTTATTTCTGGATTTTGTATGACTTCATGCTTTTCAATATTTGCTTCCAAGAGGTATTAGGTGACAAAATGAACCTTTGAAAATAGTTTACGGGGGGAAAAAAAAAGAAGTAAGTTAATTTTGTTATAATTCTACTTGCAAACATTATATTCAGTTCAGTAGCAACATTGCCTTTGAAGTACTATACTGGAACAAATAATTTCTTTTGGGAGAATAATAGTCTTGTGATAGAGATCTAAGAGACTGAAAATGGAAGGCTTTTCCCAGTGGCTTTTCCAGTGTTTCATCCAAACAAATTTTGAAAGTTTCAACTGCTTGAGCTGCCAAGACCTCCTTGGTGACTTTCTTCTCAAGCTGAAGAGTTTTAAATGTCAGAATATTTATATTTGAGCTACTATTTTTCATTCCTGTATTTCCCTGGTTGTTAAATCTTACACATTTTCATACAAAGAAAACTAACATCAGACAGATTCAAAATAGAAAACCAAAACTGGAATATAAAAAGAAGTAATTAAACACCGAAGTCTTTAAAAGGTATGGAAGGTGGTCTCTGAACTACTTAATCTGATCAAAACTAGGAGACCAAAAGGCAGGATGTATTTTTACTAAGTCTTGAGGAAGACCCAGAAACACTTTGGGAACATACCAAAGTTATTGCAGGACAAAATCACTTGAGGGATAGTTCTATTTTAACAATATTGAGAGTTAAGATCCATTGCCTGGTAAAATTCCCAGGCACTGTTTAATTTACAGCTCTGAATGTCATCACTCCATTGTTTTGCTGCTCTGTGCTGTAGAGGTCAGATTAGATTAATTCATTCTCTTTTCTGAATCTCAGATCTGTGATACTCAATTCCTAGTGGAGATCACTATGGAGCTGTCTTTAAATGTCTGACTCTATCAAATAACATTGTGAAATGCTGAGTGCTCTACTCAGAGAAAAAAACAAAAACCAACGAAACAAAAAAACCAAACCAAACCAACCAAACAAACAAAAAAACCACACTGAACAAAGCCTGAATAAAGAGACTTCAGAGAAAGGCAATTTAGATAAAGAATATGGCCTATGTAAGTGGTAGATCTCAAAATGCTACAGCTGCTAGTTTATCTGAGTTTTTCTTCTATTTCAAGCTGCTTCATCAATGCTTCCTTTCATTCAGGCACCATTTGATCTACAAGAGCTGCATTCTGATGTCAAAATCATTGTTTTACTTAAAATAAGAGCAATTATTTGCACAGTGATTACTTATGCTCCACCCTCAGCCAGATGATGCTGGATATTGGAAATGTCAAGTAGCTTACTATAACGAATGGAGAACCAGTGAGAAGGTCAAGCAGTCATTGTAGCAATGATGCAGGGTTACACATCAAACAGATGGCTTTGTGGAAGTACTCTGCCAGGTGCATAACCCGAATAAGGTATGAAAGGTTTGCGTTTCTGACTGGTTTTGTCAGTGAGACCAGTAATAACACCATTATGGAATCACAGAATCACAGAATTAACCAGGTTGGAAAAGACTTCTAGGATAATCGTGGCCAACCTATCACCTAACCCTTCTAGTAAACTAAATCGTGGCACTAAATGCCTCATCCAGCCTCCTCTTAAACACCTCCAGGGATGGTGACTCCACCATCTCCCTGGGTAGCCCATTCCAATGCTGATCACTCTTTTGGTGAAGAATTTCTTCCTAATGTCCAGCCTAAACCTACCCTGGTGCAGTTTGAGACTGTGTCCTCTTATTCTGTCACTGCATGCCTGGGAGAAGAGACCAACCCCTGCCTGGCTACAACCTCCCTTCAGGTAGTTGTAGAGAGCAATGAGGTCACCCCTGAGCCTCTTCTTCTCCAGGCTGAACACCTCCAGCTCCCTCAGCTGCTCCTCATAGGGCTGTGCTCCAGGACCCTCACATGCCTTAGTGTCCTTCTCTAGACACCTTCAAGCATCTCAACATCTTTCTTAAATTGAGGGGCCCAGAACTGGACACAGTACTCAAGGTGTGGCCTAACCAGTGCTGAGTGCAGGGGCAGAAGTACAGGTGACAGAAGTGCTTTAATTAGCTACCTCTCTTCATTAGCCCACATACTCTATTTCAATCTAGATACTGTTGTTGTTGTTTGTTATTATTATCATCATCAAATCAATAACAATGCAACACATTTCAACATTTCAAAGCCTTTTAACTTAGTTATGTGAAAAGAAGTTTACAATGTGTAGACTGAAGTACCTCTATTGTATTCACACTACCTGCCTTCAAGATTTTAAGTTTTTCCACCAGGATTTTGAGTGTAAGATTAATAAATAAAAGTTTTAATTTTTAAACTAGGTCTGTCTTCATGTGTTTTAGTGTAGCTCTTACATAAAACCCTAGCAAACTCCTCTAGACACAAATTCTGAATTAAAAAAAAATCACATAAAGCACAGAATATGTTTTAGATAAAATTTAACCCAGGACAGAGACAGACTGAGATTTATAATGCTCCTTCTTGTTCTTGCAAACACTCACTCTTGTATTGGATTTTAAGAGTAATAGTAATCACATTAACTTCTTGTGTACATACTATGCATGTAGGAAGTAAGGGACAAATACAAAAAACCCATGAGCTTTATGAAAGAAAGAAAGAAAAACAGAAATTCAGAATGACTCCTTGTTTCTCAGTAGCCCTTCAGGACAAGAGTTTATCCATCGAGGACATCCCACCTGCCAACCCTGCTGCAGTCACAGAAACTGAAGAAAGAAAAACTGAAGGGACTTCATTCATAAAATTCAATAAGCTTGGCTAAGCTGAAAGGAATCTTTCATTGCTCCCTCTGTTCATTTCCTGGCTTCTTTTCTTTTTCTTCTTTTGTCATTAGACTTTCAACAAGATGTTTGTTTTTTTTTTTTTTCAGATAGTAAATAATGGCAGATCTGCCACATCCACATCTTTATACCTTCCCAGTGTACCTGAAAGAACTCATGCTTCTGTGTCTGAAGATAGTGGCAGTTACAACCATCCATTCACAAATTTCACCAGACTGCTTTGGAAGTACTGTAAAAGAACTTCCCTGGAATATTAGCCATTTCTTGACTGAAGGCTAAAAATTAATTCATGACTAAAATTCTTTTTTTTTTGGTTTGTTTTTGTTTTCTTAGGCAATTGAGATAATGTGCCACTTGTAAGAATGTCTGATTTATTTATATTTCTATGCCATTACAAAAGTATAACTAGTTTTCCTTATATGATATATCTGTTATTTTTACCTTTTGCTTTGACTGAGACAGTGCCAAAAATCTTAGACCAACACTTCCTGGTACAAACTATTAGGGTAAAGCAGCATTCTCAATAGTAAGGGCTTTCCCATCTGAATCTGAGAGATCATAGATGAAGGCAGAGAAACGAAATGAACAAAACCAGATTTCATTTAAAAATATAGGTAATAACAACATGTAATAACCCAGCAGCTACCCCAGTTTCAAATCTTAAATCTTTTGTAGACATCAGAGAATAAATGCGGGTTTGGGGAGTTTCTGTTAGCCATGGAGAAAGTGTGAGGATAATTAAGAGAATACTTGTTTGAAAATCTATCTACTAAATGGTAGGTTTGTTTTTGTTTTTTTTTTAATGATACTACAGTAGAGTAGGAAGTTAGTGTTTGCTGAGCAAGCAGAGCTTAAGGGTATATATGAAGAGCCTTAAAAATTGAAGCACTCAGATTCAACTTAATACAAAAGAGTAGAAAAAGTCAGGAGTTAGTAGCACAGAAAATAGAAATGGGGTGAAGAGATGATGAAAAAAATCCTTGTAGGAACATTCTGAATAGATGACACCAAAAATGATGGTCTTTATTGAGATGGCAGTAAACATTATCCCAGTCTTCAAGTACAAAAATAATGAGCTTGAATAGGAACTGTTGTAGCCAAAGCAGAGGCCCATGAAACCTATAAATTATAATTATGTTAACAAGGATGTAGTGCTGCTAATTTCCCTTGAATCTTGAATCAAGTAGAGGTGTCATAGGTTAGGAACTTTCCCCTCCCACACTATGGAAATTTACCAGAGCAGTTCAGATGGGCAGTTCAGATGGCTTGGAAGTAAAGATAAAGCAAAGCAAAATTTACNCTCAAAGCTACCCTCTCTTTCTCTCTCTGCTTTCCCAGAGGCAAACAAAACCAACCAGCAAAGTTTATGTTTTTATTTGTTAATGGAGAGATTAGAGGGGAATGAAGAAGCAAACAGAAGCAGCATCACAGAATAGAGTGGGACAAAATTGTTTTCATTTTGGTTTTTTATCCCTCTCAGCAAACCAATGGATGATACAGATTTCATCATTATTTTCTTTTTTACAACCAATGACCAAATTTCTCTCTTTAAAATATTCCAGTTAGCCTCAAACCAGTACAATAAGTATAAAACAAGACTGCAAAAAGCGGTAGTACGCAAGTATTTTGTAACAGTGTTACAAAATACTCAAGCTACACCATGGGTAGGCTGGAGGTGAGGAGAAAGTTCTTCACTGAGAGAGTCATTGGCTACTGGAATGGGCTGCCCAGGGAGGTGGTGGAGTCACCGTCCCTGGAGGTGTTCAAGGCGCGTTTGGACGTGGCACTTGGTGCCGTGGTCTAGTCTTGAGGTCTGTGGTGATGGGTTGGACTTGATCTTTGAGGTCTCTTCCAACCCTGGTGATACTGCGATACTGTGATATGGGCAAACAGAGTGTTTAAGCATGCTTAAAATAAGTATGTGAGGAATGTGAGTAATAAGAAGGCAAGACAGAGAAGAAACAATGAGAGAAGCCCATCAGACAAGAAGAATTACTGGTGAAGTTGCCTCTCCCCCCCCCCCCCCCCCCCCCCCCCCCACACCAAAAAAAAAACAAACAAAA
>VWZE01012605.1:427101-463132 GCA_013396675.1 Eubucco bourcierii
AAAAAAAAAAAGAAAAAAAAAAGAAAAGTTACAGGTAAACCAAGATAAAACATAAATGTAGAGAGTTGAAGAAAAATTTACACAAGGAAAAGCTGATGAGTCTTAGTCCAGAAGCCTTGCAAAAACAGCGCAGAGCTAAGGAATGGCAATACTGTATTACAGGGCTAGAGGGTAACAAATATGATACAGCCAAGAGCAACACAAATGTAATGTATCATTAGAGGTATTTACCAGGGAAGTTAAAACCTATTAATGTCAGGGTGATATCTCAGACAGGATACTTCCTTGAATATGTGTGTAAATTCTTTTCAACATGTTTAATAAATACTAATTGAAATGCAGGAAAAATTTCCTCAGCTAATCAAGTGAATGAAGAGCTTGTGATGCATGAGTAAATTAGAAGATTTTGTCTTGATTACTCTAGCAAAACAGAAGCTGAGAAGGGATGTGATTGCTATGTAGAAACATAGGTTAGAGAAAAGGAGCATGTGGGAGTGCATCTAGAGAAGGAAAGCAGAAAAGAGAGCTACAGGTGAAACAGCCTGGGCACAAAACCAAATGAAAACAATGTATTTGGAAATCAGACTAAATAAGCCTAAATCAGGGCTGCAGCACTTGGAAACAGCTTTTGAGGAAGGATTACAGAGATGATAAAATTTACTTTTTTTGTGAAATGTCTTGGAACACTGCATTGACATCACTGCTGAGATAGAATCTTCCAAGTTCACAATGCCTCAGCTACTATGACAGAGAAAAAAAAAAAAGTGTTTTTTTATAGTGACAGCTAATGAGATTTCACAGAAATTAGTAATGAATAAAGGGTTGAGCAATGGATCCCCATAGTAGCAGACTGTCCTTAGAAAAGATTTATCTGGTGGGAGTTAATGAAGTGATTTCTGATGTTCTCATTTGTTTACTTGAGGTCATAATACTTTCAAAATATTGTAAGGGATGTTGTTTGAATTATTTTTGTTTGGATCGTTTGTCTCAATTTCTACCTGAAACTAGAATGGATGATTATTAATTTATTTATTTTTTTAAATGAGACCTTAATAGAAAAAGATTAAATAAAAAGTTGTAATGATTTTACTTGTGTTTTAATGTTTTTGAATAAACAGGGCCTTTTTATGTACCTAAAATTGCATTTTGAGAGTGCAGTAATTAGAGGACAACATTTGCATTTCATTTTTTTTTTTTTTGTGGTTTTCTCTATGCATAACTTTCTGACCCACCATGATAGTATTTTACCCAGTCTATTCTATTTTATAGAATCATAGAATCATAGAATCATAGAATGGTAAGGTTGGAAGGGACCTCAAGGATCATCTAGTTCCAACCCCCTGCCATAGGCAGGGACACCTCCCACTAGTACAGGTCACTCAAGGCCTCATCCAATCTGGCCTTGAACACATCCAGGGAGGGAGCAGCCACAACCTCCCTGGGCAACCTGTTCCAGTGCCTCACCACCCTCACTGGAAAGAACTTCCTCCTAACATCTAGTCTAAATCTCCCCTCTACCAGTTTAAGCCCATTGTCCCTTGTCCTGTTATTGCAGGACGTTGTAAATAGTCCCTTCCCCAGCCTTCCTGTAGGCCCCCTTCAGATACTGGAAGGCTACTATCAGGTCCCCTCGAAGCCTTCTCTTCTCCAGGCTGAAGAGCCCCAACTCCCTCAGCCTGTCCTCATAGGAGAGCTGCTCCAGCCCTCTGATCATCTTTGTGGCCCTCCTCTGGACCCGCTCCAACACTTCCATGTCCTTCCTGTGCTGAGGGTTCCAGAACTGCACACAGTACTCCAGGTGGGGTCTGACGAGAGCAGAGTAAAGGGGCAGAGTCCCCTCCCTTGCCCTGCTGCCCACGCTTCTCTTGATGCAGCCTAGGACTTGGTTGGCTGTCTAGGCTGCATGTGCACACTGCAGACTCATGTTGAGCTTTTCATCAACCCAGACTCCAAGGTCCTTTTCCTCAGGGCTGCTCTCCAGCCATTCACCACCCAGCCTGTATTTGTGCTTGGGATTGTGCAATTAACTTATTGAGAACACCTGCTTCTTACTATCAGCTGATACAGACTTTTTTCTGTTCTTTTTAAATCACCATGCTTCTCGACCTTGACATTAACTGAAACTACAGGCAATTGGATCCTCAGGTCTGGTTAAAACATACTCACTTAGGCTGTAATTTATGCTACTATACAATTATATACCAAATCTCCACATTGAATCACAATTTCAAACTAAAAATAAAAGAAAAACAAAAGAAAACAAAACACAAATATAAGGCTTGTGGGATTAGAAGTGAAAGTATCAGGCAATGATGGATGTGAAAAACAGAGGCAGACAGATTGAGAAGATGCATGGTCAGATGTTGATGGTACATTTTAATCTGTTACTCTCAAATCATACCGGCATTTTACGATACGCTTGCTTTTGGCAATGAGTAGCAAAACCTCTTTGGAGTCAGAAATCTTTTATTATTTTTTTGCTATGGTAAAAAGTTTGATGTAGAAAAGAAACAATATTTACTTAGTGTAGAGCTGTATCAATATAATCTGATTCAATAAATAAAGCATTTCTAATGTAGTCATGATGTCCTGCATTTAATACAGCTGATAAATGAATAAAAAAGAAATACGATTTCGTTTTGTAACATTTAAAATGGCATGTAAAAATTCCTTACTAAAATATGAACATTCATATATGATTTACCTCTAAAACCGAATATCCTGGAAATGTAGTTTTAATGGAGATTAAGCACTTTTTATTTGGAAGTAAAACATCTAATTGTCAGTATTTCATGATACAAATGTTAAACTTCTTTCACTTCTGATTTACACACTTCTTAGAATCATAGAATCATAGAATGGTAAGGTTGGAAGTGACCTCAAAGGTCATCCAATTCCAACCCCTGCCATAGGCAGGGACACCTCCCACTAGTACAGGTCACTCAAGGCCTCGTCCAACCTGGCCTTGAACACCTCCAGGGAGGGACCAACCACAACCTCCCTGGGCAACCTGTTCCAGTGCCTCACCACCCTCACTGTAAAGAACTTCCTCCTAACATCTAGTCTAAATCTCCCCTCTGCCAGTTTAAACCCATTGCCCCTTGTCCTATCATTGCAAGACCTTGTCAGTAATCTCTCCCCAGCTTTCCTGTAGGTCCCATTCAGATAATGGAGTATTCTTGTGTGATTGTTTTCTTATATGACTTGTTAAAAATGTTTTTATGCCTAGTAGAGGCAAAATCATCTAAAAAAATATAATACATAATATCCCTTCTGTTCAAGCACAATTTATTTAGTCAAGGTTTTGTTATTGTCATTTGCTTTTCATATCACAGTACCACCCATGGTGAGTTTGATTTTTGACAATGTGAATTAAATTTCTACAGATTGTATGTAAGAAAGAGTTTTGCTGTTTTGGATATTTACTTGTACTTCTTTATTTTTCACAGTATCTTAGCTCCTCTTTACATAATATGGAAAAACACAAGCCTGTACATTTAAATATAGGACACAACAGGGAGATTTAATGAGTTGCCCAAGATCAGATAGCAAATTTCTAATAGAGATGATAAATGAAATTGTGTCAAGTATTCTAACCTCCCTGTACTAATTATGAAAGCAAGGCAAATAATTAAATAAAAACCATATTTATCTTTGTTTCCATCTTTTATTTCTCTTATCCCAACCCCTTACACCTATGTAATAAACAGCACACTCTCACACACTTCTCACATCTGCTTATGGAGTATCTCATCTGCCTTCTCATCCTGGTTGGGCGTTAACATGGAGATATTTCAAATGTGCTCCAGTGTACTCTGCACACTGTCCCTCAAATACTGGCATGTCATCCACAGGGTTATATCCAGCAACCCTAGTTTTATTTCTTTCTTCCTTCAGATCTAGTTAAAAGCTCTTCCCATGAGCCCTGGTAAGTCCTGCACAAAGATCCTTTTGCCCTTTAAGGCGGATGTGTCCTTTTTGTGGGCAGCAGGTCTGATGTTGTATAGACCAACCCGCAAACCCCTCAAAATTCTGCTAATGGCACCAGCCATGAAACCAGGTATTGATCCCTTGACCAATTCTCCCAAGGTCCCAAAGTCTCTCTTGACTGCCTTTAGATTTCATATTGTTACTTCATCGCTGGCTAGATGAAAAAACAATGATGGACAATAAGATTTGTACCAGGGTAAGAAGTTTTCTCCTAGGTCTCCAGTTAGCATCAGACTTAGATAAGAATGCAGTCTAGTCAGTATATTGGGCCTTCTCTTCCCTGCAAAAAAGTCTCCTTTGATAATGATCCAATTTTTTAAAATTATTTTTAATTTTTTTTTTAAATCAGAGCAGGTTTTTTTGTTTGTTTGTTTGTTTGTTTGTTTGTTTTAATCAGAGCAGTTTTGATGCAGAATGTAGGCATTTTCCCTGGCATGTTTCAACTGCATTTGCAGACCCTTGTACCTATTATGCAAAGGCACCTGCAAAGTTGAGGCCATCATGATGATGCGTCTGCTGCACCAGACTGGAACGTGTTGTCATTGCCCTCTATCCTTTAAGTCACTGCATTCAGGCAGGTAGAAAGAGGACAGGGAATCTCCTGTACCATGTGTCCTGTCTGCCTGACAGGTCAGGAGCACTGGAGCTCCTCACCTCAGTGAGTCTTCATCTCTAGGGTGCTTTCTTACCTAAGAAATTAGCTCAGCCATGCTGTACCTTTTAAATAATCCTGATTGTTTGTTATCTTTTCTTATTTTTGTTTGGGGTTTTTGTTTGGGGGGGGAGGTGCTCTTTTTTTTTTTTTTTTAATTGTTGCTGTTTGGCTTTTGTCTTATTAACTTCATTTTCTATCAAACTTTATGGCTATTTTTTTACATCTTAGATAAACAAGAGGAAAATATTATATACTTCCTTTGCTTTTAAGTGATCTTCATGCCTAAAATCATCAATAAAACACTCTCAAGGTTTTTTGGATTTTTTTAAGGTTAGATTTCTTGTTTGAATATTAATGGGACTCTACCTTTTTTCTTATAGTTTTTGTTGTTTTGTGGTTTGTTTGTTTATTTGTGGTTGGATTTGGTGGTTTTTTGGTTGTTTTTGTTTGTTTTTCCATCAGGAGTTAGACTGAATTCTTTCCTTCGTAACCATTGAAAAGGACACACCTGAGGATTTTTTTCTCTGCAATGTGTTTATTTTTCTAAAAGGGCAGCATAACCAATGACAGAAGCCTTTTCATTCTTTAATAATTATTTGTCACTTTTATGTTTTGCCAAAATGTTAATCACATATTTTACAAGGCTATCATTAGAGATAGTTTCTGTAGAGACCCTTCATGACATTGTTGGCGGAGACTTCTGTTCAGACATCGCACCCCTGTTGGTTTTACGTGGCTGTTTATAGTTGTACTCTTATCTTTGTACTGCCACAGTTACACAGTTAGGAGAAAATAAAGCACTTGCCTCGGTACCATGTCTGAAATACAACTCTAATCTCCTTAACAATAGCAAAAACATATTTTTTGTTACCTAGGTAGTTAAAGACATGGAGTAATGCCACAGATGTGCTGGTTTTCTTGACTTTGAGGGAGTTTACTGACTTGTCCATAATCAAAGCAAAGCAGTGCCAGCAGTGAGAATACAGAATGAAATCTGAGTTTAGGCAATTACTGAGAGGAGAAAAGGTTTTCATGGCTGTATAAGTATCAGAGGTAATCACAGGGAATGCTGACCCATGAAAGGGAACTCTGGCTTTTGAGATTTGAATCAAAAAGGTGAAGGGGCAGCTGCATGAGCACACATCAGAGAGAAGCAGCAACTAGAAAGGTGTTTCAATGATCTAAGCTGATATCAGGAACTGTTCAAAGATGAGGCTAGGCCAAATCATAATAATAAGTGTAAAAGAGGAGGAGGAAGCCAAGGAGGGAGCAGCAGGCCTGGAGCAAGATCAGGGAGCACAAGCGCAGCTCAGAAAAGCAATGGGGGGCAGGGGGGGAGGATATGCCTTACAGGAGCAGTGGCCATTGGTAGCCCAGACAGGAACATGCTGGCCATGAAGAATTACAGCCTGGGGAAGGAGTGAAGGGCTGCAACTGACCCTGGGCACATTTGATACTTCAACCTTTGTTTCTCATGACTGAAATATATTTTAACTGACCATAAATAATCACAGTTGAATTTTACTTGTAAATCCTTCTAAGTCGTATTACATACATGATATATACTTAGGTTTCAGTAATCTTCACATTTAGTAACACCAACATGGTTGGAAATGCACTCGAACCCTGAATCCTAATTCTCAAAAGTCAAATTTTGTCTGTTTTGTTTTGTGGGTGGTTTTGGTTTGTTTGTTCATTTGGTTTTTTGTTTTGGTTTGGTTGGGGGTTTTTTGTTTGTTGTTTTTTTGTGTGTGTGTGTTGGTTTGGTTTGGGATTGTTTTATTTTTTACCTCATTCCTAGTTTTATTTTTTCGATCAACTACCACTCCACAATGTAACTATATCTTCATTTATTCTCTTCCTCCTAATGTACATAATTTCTTAACTAATTTTAGCCTTAAAAATAATAATTGTGCATACTAATGTGTTTCACTTTGCCTCACGTCAGCACTAACTGAATTATTCCAAAACTGAAACGGAATTGAATGTAATTCAAGATGCTTTTCTGCTCCTAACAGCATTTTGTAGTGAAAAAGAGACAAAACAATATGGTGAATGATGCAAAGTCTGGTAGTTCATGGTTCTAAATACCTGAATCTGATCTATCAAAATATATGTATGAGAGAGAGCTATTTGTGTATGATATATGAGATAAATATCCTTGACCCTAAGAAACTGAGATGAGAATCAGATGGCAGTGATTAATGTTATGCAAATTATTTTACAAATAAACCAAGAGCTGTGGAAATTGTTTTTCTTGCAGATGGAAAGAATAGGTCTTTATAACAATTAATATTCTATCTTTCCATTCTGTGAAGTCTTCCATAGTTCTTTATCAAAGTGAAAAACTCACAAAACCTAACTCTGTTGTTTCTTCATATTCCACCCCCCCACACATGTTTTTTGTTTGTTTTTTGACAAAATCAAATTTGCTTGATTCACTTCATAAGGAAGGAGATTAAATTAGAATTAAAATTGCTGCTTAATATAATTCCAATTTCCCTACCTACTGGTAGAATAAAATAATGACAAAGCAGCTCTAAAACCAAGAAAAAAAAAAATCAATGTATGGAATGTACTCACATTCTGTTCCTTCCTGCACTCATGTTCTCTTCCTTTTCAAAGAAAAAATACTTTACTTTTGCTAGACAAGGATTCTCAGAAAGGTTACTGAATGGAAAGTATCATAAATGCTCCAAATATTTGATTATTGTTGATTCGTTATTCTGCATTTGTTAGTGCTAGTGATATAAAGCGGGTCTCTAGCACCCAAATGCCGCAGAAAAAAAAATGGTCTCTCCATTGTATTTACATACTTTTACTAGGAAGTAAAGAGTGAAGGTGAAGATATATAATTCAGAAGAGACCACCTAATATGATAAAAAGATGAGTTCACTTTAGAGTATTTTCGACAGATCTCCTGAGTGAATATTTTGCATTCCATGTGAATGTGCGGTAGAAATACTACTTCTGTTAAAAACAAATATTTATGCCTGCTTCAAAATGTTATTCAGTGAGAAATCATCTATCTCCCTCATTGCCTGTGTTATGTTTTTACAGTTGAAAACAGCAGTGGGAAATGACTATTGATTTTTTGCACAATTTCTTCTTGCATTTCTACTTCATCACATTTATATACTACATGACCTGTGCATGTAGTCCTTCTTGGGACATAAGATGTCTACATTAGTTCTCTCTCTCAACTCCAGAGCAAAATTAATCAGAATATTAAACAAGTAACTCAGAGTTTCAAGTAGATTCACTTTCCAAGATATACACTTACAGAATATCAACATAAAATATAATAGCAAGATGCTTAGATGATCCGAATCACTATAGATCTTAATGTTGCAGATGTATTAACTTGCAGTAGCTGGGTTTCTTACTTACAGATCCTCACCAATGTTTATTTCCACTAAAGTAATGCTAGTCCTGAAACTGAGTTTCCAATGGAAACTCCAACTTGTTTTATTGCATAAGTCAAAGGGTCCTGTCTGCTGGAGTGGATTATTTCAAAAGGATTGTGCTAAATTAAATTAGATCCAAAATCTGAAAGATGTTACAGTGCAAAAACCTCATAAACTCAGCAAAAAAATTACTACAGATCAAGAAAGTTCTTCTGTTGGTAGTCAAAAAGGAACAGTCACTGACATGGTTGATCTTTGTCTTCTTGCCTCTTGGATATGAGGGTGATATTAAAGGGAAAAAGAAGTTGGAGTAATAATAACAGATCATTGATACTGTATGAGCTAGAGCCAAAACAGGACTTAAATTTTGCCATGCTTCTTTTAGAAATGTGTAGCCTTCAATTTTCTGTTTTAAGCACTTTTTTTTTTAATTTTTTTTTTTTTTTAAATGCATTATGCATAAAAAGCAACAAAGATGGCAATATGCCTGATACCCATGATCCAGCATCTAACTCTGAAGTGTAATGTTGACTTCCTGGAAACAAATTACGGGAATCTTAGAGCCTGAAACCTATGACCAAATACTTATCAGAACTCACTTTTTACTAAGTAATCACATTGATAAGAGCAATGTCCAGGCATTTTTCATTCTCCAATGAAAAGTTACAGTAACTAGCTGATGTGGGGAGTCAGGTTGTCTCAGTGTATGTGAGGAACAGCTGATCTATGTATTTGGTTTACTTTTCTTTTGTAGAGAGTGGGCAGGAGAATCCATAAATTCAGAAATTTTGAACAGGTTGATATTGGGAGTGTTTGCAGAAAGTTGGTCAGAAATAGGAGGATCTGATAAAAAGAACCACTGTAGGAGGTACTTAGCACAATTTTTTAATAACAAAGTCCCTTAATAACTTATTACATAGGCTGTATTACATAGGCAGCCTCTGGTACCTAAATCTTACCTAAACCTGAGGAGACTCAAAACCGTTTATGTGTCTAAATTGTCTATAGTTTCTAGCCCTAGGGGTCTTGTGAATGTTTTAAGGACTATGGCCAAAGGCTCTTTGCTTTGTTTTTCCATGAAGGAAACAGCCACTGTATGGTACAAAAAGGGTCTGGAACTTTTCTGAACTTTTGGCACTAAAAAATGACATGGTGAGATCTTAGAAGAGAGAGTGATGCCTTGAGCACTGAGATACTTCAGAGGCATCTGAGAAACTGCAGGAATTACTGAAGAAACTGAGTAGGGATTTGATTTTCATAGGTTTTCAGGGTTCAGGATTTTTTGAGTTTTCAGTGCCTTTAATGAATTTATTCTAAATTATTTTCTCATAACAACAAAGTATATGACATATAACAGAATCATGATTTTATGGTCTCTCAGTTACTCTAAGTGTGAAACTTCACTTACCCTTAGTGAAGCACACAAAGGTCAATTTTGGATGCAGTTGCAGGGAGAGTAAGAAAATTATGGACCTTGATATCTTCACTGTGCTTATTTATAAGTATCAAATTTCTATTTCTCCTTATGAAGGTGTAGAAAAACAAAGCAGTAACTTTACTGGGCCACATTCAGGTGGGGATTATGTTTGCCTCTTCCACAGCTACAAGTAACTGCATCAATTATTTGAAGTATATTAATTCATTTGGGAAAAAGGGATGGAGAATATAGAATGTAGAAACCTAGGTAAACCATTAACTGTACAAGCAGTTATACAAAGCATCATCAATCAGATAAACACAAAGAAGGTTTAAGCATGAGAGGGTCCTGAAACACTGCCACGGAGAAGAAGAATACTGTATGCAAAGATGGGAACATCGGAGACTCTGGCCAAGAATGTGACCCACAACTGATGCCAGATGGATGAAAGGTAGAGATATCAGAACAAGGAAAATGTCGAACCTTCATCAAAAAGACCCTAAAAGACGACCACCAGGTGGCAGTGAGCATATGTGAAGAGGCAGGACATTGTGAAAATGAGTTCCAGGAACTGATTGTAATGACTCCACCTATTCCCAGAACTCATTGTACTAACCCTACCCCTGCACTGAATGTGTATGATTTTGTAGCATAAGTACTACACCTGAGCAAGCTGCAGATGTGCAGGGTTTTTAAGGAGTGTTCCTGCTCTGTCACCCAGCACTGATTAAACATGCCTTACCTGAAAACACTCTGATGTGTTGTGAGCTTTTCCCATGAGTGACAGCAACAAAGACAAAATCCTTTTGCTTAGTTAATGTCTAGGCAGATATATTACTGAAAAACAAGTAGGACTTGGATAAACATAAACATTAACAATACATATTATTAATTATACTGAAGAAGTATTACTGATTAGTTTCATAGAACACATCACGAATGAGATTATCATAAACAAAAACCTAGAGAAAATTCCTTAGCCATCTACTTTTCAATACATGAAAAAGAAAGGGTTTGTTTCTGGGATGAAAATTGTATGGCAATCTACTGAAAGTAAAAGCAGCATCTCAAATATGTTCTATGTCTATAGTACCATTTCAGTGTATATGTAATAACTTATTCACTATGAACTGGTGTTTATGGACCATGAAACATACAAAATTCTTAAAGACCATGCATTAAAATGATTGCTTTTTTATTCAAGACAAGGTGCTATCAGTAGTGGAGACTCCATGAGTCTATTTGAATAGGAACTCAGTTGTTGCTAGAGAGAGGCTTTGTTCCATCTTTATGCCCTTTTAGAACCCTCTATGAAATTAAGATATCTTTTTTCTTCTTTTCCTTCTTCATCTCAAGAAAGACTTCAATTTTTAGGGAAACTGTTTGGTTGTGGGTTTGTTTTTTTTTTTTTGTTTTTGTTTTTTTACCATTCTGTTTACCAGTGTTTAAAAGACATGTAGAAGATTTATTCTATTATTCTATAGGGTATCATCTCTACAAATAAGTCTTGAGAGAATTTGACCTTTTGTTAAACAGGTAAGGAACTGATACTCTGGCAGTAAGTACAATATGAAGATATGAATAGAAAATGAATTTGAGAGCAGCTAAAGTAAGCAAAAGATGGAATACTTAGATTAAATTGGAAGCTGGAAAACAGTTTCCAAATTCACCTGTTGGAATTGATTAGAATCTGTTATTTAATTTGCTTTGGTGTAAGGCCCTATCAAATCTGAGGCATTTTCATATTCATGGTATGGTTTTGAAATAATTGATGTCATCTTTATGCAAATATTTCCTGATTAATATGATCTTCTCTTCAATTAGAGATTAATAGACTACTAATGAGATTTGCAACTCCTATATTTAATTTAAACATGTATGTGAATTCCAAGGAAACCTTAGAAGCAGGCCCCCTATACTTAACAGATGATTTTTAGTAGCCTTTGAATATGCAATAAATCCTAGACTATGAACAAGAAACTGTAATAGGAAGCACATGATGCACCTGAAATCCTAACCCTTGGATGTTTTGACTTCAAGAGAGGAAGCCTTGCTCAAACCTTTAAATTCAGTCTTCAAAGTGGTCATCTAAGAATGTCCCTTATTAGCACCTGAAAATGCAAAGAAAGAAGAGTTGCTAATGACTGTAAGAGCCAAACAGCAGAGTATGGAGACCCTCCCTAAATGGGGGACTTCTGTTGATAGCTGCATATTAAAAAAAGAACAATTTATGTTAGGGATGGAAGACATCAGCTCTTTATAACTGCTACCTGGCATGTTTCTGATAGGTTCACGGAAGTAAGTCCTGAATAGGCAAGTCTTGAGATGGGCAAGCTTTCTGTTATCTTTTAAAGATAGAAGCCTGTCAAAAGAAAAATATTTTTAGTCTTTAAATCAGTTTCTGAATTTTCACCTGGTATATTTTGTGGAACTTGCTCTAATAGCAAAATAAAACCCAACAAAAACCAAAACTGTTCTGTCTTTCAAACAGCCCCAGTAATTTCTTCACCTGTCTTGGCCTATTGCTCAGTTCCAGTTCATCAAAATGGAAGTTCACTGGATAGCCCAACTGTGTTGTATTCACAGGCCTTTTGAAAAGTTAAACTAGAGCAGGCCAGGTCTCTGAGGAGTTATTTAACAAACAAATGTCCCTAGAGTGCATGTTGTCTGTGTTGCGCACACATTAGCATAGGGTAATAAATTTCTGTCTTTCTCTATTAAGAGCATATTGATATAATTATATTTACTCAAAGAACACTAAATTCAGCTCTAATAATGTTTTCAGTACTACCAAAAATAAGAACAATGTCTTTAATATCTGGAACTAGCACAAAACAACAGGTGCTAAAGATTTTTTTTTTTTTTTTGCTATGATTACAGAGATTGCTGTGCATATGCTACATTAAATTCTAATGGGTTATTGACAGTTACTGCTCAGCAGTTAACCAGTAATAGTTGTCCTTTAACTTATCAATAGCTTATCTGTGACATTTAGTTTAAATGGTTACTTCTCTAGTCACTCAACAGTCACACTGGCTACATAAGGCTTTTTACAGGAGTAGACATATATTGCTGTTTAGATGGAAATGGTTACCTTTCCAGTCACTCAGCAGTCACTCATGTTGGATACATAATGCTTTTTACAGAAGGAGTAGACATATATTGCCGTTTAGAAGACACATCACTGAATTAAGAGCTGGGAGCTCGGCTCTTCTAAGTGACCCATACCACTTGTGCCAAAATTTTAGGAAGGTGTAGTGCAGTTTATCATCCTTAGCTTTGGTGTCAACAGCATCTATTCATATGTCTCCCTAAGCATTGTGGTTGAACTGCAGCTTGCAGCTAAGCACAGTGGGATGGGGAGGAGAATCAAAGGGAAAAACCCCACAGTACCACTCATGGATGAAGAAAAGAACAGCATATTAAATAAAATATAATGTAATATAATATTAATAATGATACCATTAATGACAATAATAGTAGTAGTAACAGTAGCAGTAAGTAGCAGCAGCAGTAGTAGTAGTAGTGGCAGTAGTAGTGAAAAGGAATATTAATGTAATGAAAAGAGCCTAACAAAGAGAGAAATAAAACCCAAAAGAAAGGAGTGATGCACAGTAGGGCTGTTCACCACCTGCTGACCAATGTCCAGTCAGTCCCTGAGCAGCGATGGGCCCCTCTCAATCAGTTGTCCCCAGTTAATGTGCTAAGTGTCATGTCTGCAGAATATCCCATTGGCTAGTTGGGGTCAGCTCTCCTGGATGGATTCCCTCCCAGCATATTGTGCACCTCCTTGCTAGGAGAGCATGGGAAACTGAAAAACCCTTGCCCTTAGGATAAAAGCAATTTAGCAACAATAAAAACACCTCTGTGTTATCAACACTGTTTTCAGCACAAATCCAAAACACAGCCTCATACTGGCTACTATGAGGAAAAAATAACTACCGCAGCCAAGTCCAACAGAGTAGGTCATCTTAAGCTACTTGTGCTCAAAGTAAAGAAACAAATCTCATGAGATGGTTGCCTCTACATTAAATATTTACCGGTGAATAAGGTGAATAAAGGTTGATGTAAACTACTTGCTCTGGGAAAAGTTACGAGGCCCAGAAGGAGGTTGTTTATCTGCAGTTGCTAACTGATCAATGTTAGATAGTTCTTTCTAATGTGAATACAGAAAGTGCTGTAGTAGAAATGAGGAATGAAATTATGTCACATAGGAATAGAAGATGAATATCATACTTTTAAATGTAAGTACTTCAGTTTTTCTAATTCATTTGGTAGACTTCCTTCCAAATCAATTCCCTAAGGTAATGACAGAGATCTCTGTCCAAATGTTTTACTTATGTGAATTCTAAAGCCAGATTTGGTGCTGTAATCACTGCATATTTTTTCAGTATTTTTGTATTCTTATAGGACAGTGTACATATTACAAGGATTCAAACAAGGATGGAGAATCCATTTAAACTTTATTTTATTTGCAATATTCATAGACTTAACATAAATCCCAGCTGATTTCTTTCAAGTCAGTGTGGGAATTCTATGATTACCAACAGCAAGCACTGAATTAAATTTTAGTGGGGTTTTTTTGTTGTTGTTGTTGTTGTTTTTTCTTCTGTAGATATTAATTTCCCTGTAGTCTCAACATTTCAGCATACACTATTTATAAACCAGAGATCTTTCATCTTGAAAACGTTGCCTACTGTGCTAAAAGTAATGAAAACATATTCAGTAATCCTGTATTCCTTCCCACAATGCAATTCAATGAATGCTCTTTTTTTTTTTTCTAGATTGAATGATTTTTGAGACTAGATGTGAAAGGAACTGTCCTACTGAAGTCTTTTTATTTCACAAATAAGCTGACTGCTGCCTCTGTTTCATTTAGCAAGCACATTATAACTAGGAAGTATTTGTGAAATAGACATAGGCAACCATGCAAACCAGAGAACAATCTAATTTTGAACTTACAGCTACAAAAATCCACATTATTTAATGGAGATGTGATAGTGACCTACTCTATGCAGTCCTATGTTCAAGAGGGAAAAGCACACAATGTATTCTATAACTATAATTAATGATGGGCTCAGAAGTCTGGGCTGAAATGCCAAGAGTTTCAGACTGAGTGTAACAATAGCCACAAATTCCATTGTTTTGGTTTGGTTTTTTTTAAAGCCTAAGTCAAAATCTCCTTTACAGCTTGCATATTTTCCCAAAACACTTACATAGATCTGTAACACATCATCTTACAAGGATGAAGCAACTAAAAGGGAACAGTTGAGTGTCCTTTGCATAACAGAGAATGTCCTTTGGTTATTGCATCACAGTAGGTTACTTTGTTTCTGTATGTGTTATTCTGTGCATGTTAAGCACCAACAGGGAATCTGAAATAATCACAAATTTTCTTGATTCTTGATGGCCCTCTTTCTTTGAGATCAGAATAAGTCTGAGGTGAAAACAATAATATTTATGTGAGAACACAGTAGTAGTGATGCTGGTTTTGCTCGGCAATCTTTTATATTTTATACTTTAGAACTTGAGCTATGAAGTGGTAATATCAGAAAGGCCTTGTCTGTGTGGTATTTTGCAAGTGGGTTCTGTGGACATACATGGTTTTAGATGTAGAACTAGCTAGCTAGCAAATACCTAGCAGAAGAGAGAAAAGGAACATGCCAAGAAGATGGTGTTTGTAAATTTTCCAAGGACTGTCAGTACCCGTGATTAGCAGTTCTGTTTAATCTGCAAGAACTGATGAAATTAACACACCAAGAGTCTACTCAGTTTGTACAAGGCCACAGGCACCCATAGGATCTGGGTTGTGGAACTCACACAACAGCAAAGGAGAGGTAGGGCAGGTGTGGATAAAGACTATGGGTCTACTTAGACAAATGCTGAAACAGGCACCTCTGCAGGACACTTTCTAAAAGGTCAACTTGTAGGCACTGTCAAATGAGCACAAATAAACTTTAACAGTTTGGAAGTTCTTTTGTTGACTCTTGCTGTTATTTTAGGTATTACTTTCTTAGAAAATAATAGTTATTAAAAAGACTACATTGTTTTGTTTTCTTTTTAGTGACAAACTGATCTGGTAGCAATCATCTGATGGAAAGTTTGTCCAAGTGTAGCATTAAATGATAAGCCACAGTTGTTGACATTGCTCAGTAGAAATGTAAAAAACCATTCATAACAAGAGAAGCTGCTGTGCACAGTTTGATGCTTACACAACCCAACAATGACACAGATTCAGTCAGTAATGGAGGCTGGCAGAGTTTGGAAGATGGCAACAGGAATTCTGTGTAACAGAATACATTGATGGCAGCTTGCTGTAAAATTAAACGCCCTGGTGCCTGCATTGATATGATCCAAGAGGCACGGTTCAAAGGCATAAGCTGATCTCAGCAACACCCTGGTCTGGACTGATACAGTCACTTGGTAACATCACTGGTGTTTGCCTTGAGGCTGTTTGCTGCTCACTGGAAAGACTTCAGCATCTATTAGAATGATCTTGCATTTAACTAACAGGAAAATGCCTCAGCTGCTAAAAGAATGAAACTTCTAAAATCATGCTATTTTGAATCAGAATCTTTCCAACACTAGCTGAGTATTTAGAGTTCTCTAGTGTGTGCATTATTGGTATCATTATCCTGATTATCATTGTCTACTTGGCTCATTTATCTGTGAATATAAATCTATGTGCTTATGCTGAGTACTCACTGAGCATACAGGAGTACATAAAATTTGGCCAACCATTTTTTAAATGTTAAAAGACCATTTCAAAATTACTAGTTGACTTCACCAAACCGTCTTTTTGTTAAGGAGCCTGGAAATTTCCTGTAATTTGAAATATCTTAGTCACCAGCTTCCCAAACTCTGGTATACAGATGCCTGTTCCACAGCAGAAGTGGCTCAGATCATGCAGCAGACTGAACCACTGGAATGTCATGCCTGCAGCAAAGAAAATAAATCCTTGTTGGTTATCGTCAGTTTTCACAGTATAGAAATGGAAGTATTCCCTCACAAGCAGCTTAGAAGCTCCCATGCTGAAGCAGTGATGTGTAAGAAAAGGTTTGGGTACATATTTAGGTATCCCATAATTCTTGGCTTTTATTACCAGTTGCGAGTCAGGTAAATATTGAATAGAATTTCCTACAAGAGCATGTTCAAGATTCAGGATATCTTTTTTTAATTATCTATACTGCAAAAGAAAATTACTGAAAACCCCAAACTGCCATCAACCTACCACCAAGAAAAAATTCCTCTGAGCCCTTTTCACTTGCTAATTTTGTCCATGAGACAGTAATTAATAATTTCAAATTGATGTCTTAAACTATGAAGATTTCTTGAAAGTTTCTGAGTTCTGCTGAAAGTGTTCTTATACAGTCCTCTTAAGTAAGAAGACTGTGAAATGATAGCAAATTACTAAATGTTTTATGTAACTAGCACCTAGAACTTGGTCATTCTTTGTTGATTTGGGTCTGGATGCCAAGAAACTCAGTTCCTGCTATATTTCTTAGTTTATGATTCTGTTGATTGTGAGTGACTAGGTTTTAAGGAACAGAAGTTTATCCTTTCACAGCTTCACTTCCTCCCAAACTGAAGTGAATACATAACTCAATCTCTTTCAAGTGTAGCACTGAAGGGATTTGGAAGTATGAAAGTAAAAGAATTAATTTCTTAATGGGTAAAAATATACAGAATATACTGCTGTTGTGATCTGAAAGATTACCTGGTTTATGGATGTGTAGAGATCATGAAAACAGCTTTGTAGGATTCCCAAATATACAAGGGCAGGAAGGCATTTATTCTCTAAATTTATCTACTTTATCACAGATTACTACAAATACCATTAAAAAAAAATCACTATTATCAAGTAGATTTGTGATTAATAAAGTAGATATATATATCTCAAATTTTCATCAAAAGTAATATAGTATTAATCAGTAGTGTTACAAGAATCAATTACAGAAACAATCAATATTACAGCAGCAACTAGTAACAGCAAAAAGCAAGCCAAATATGATTGTTAGAAAGCAGAGGAACTGAGACCAATGCTACTAATTGCAGAGGAAGATAGGGAGAGTAACATAAAGATAGTACAATTTTTCATCTTTTGAAGTCAGAGATAGATTTATCATTCAACTATGTTGATGCAAATCCAGAAATTCAGTTTCTAAAATACTGAATTTGAATGAAAGCACAAACCCACATCACTTTGTCTGTTTCCCTTGTTGCACACAGGGAATTGGCAGTGCATTCAGAAACATCATTTCCCATTTACTACTTCTCTTCTACTAAGATATTATGATTTTGGTATTCTTTATGCCTGAAGTATCTGAACACAAAACCTGTAGGCAAAAAAATGGGTTACAAATGTAGACAAATAAAAAGACAAGACGGGAAAACAGAAAAGAAACACTGAAAATATATTTCTTTCTGGGAAACAGTTGGAATCTAGTTACTATCAAGAGGGAGATAAACAATGATAAATGGAAGGTTCAGATGAGGTTAAACAATACTGTGATTTTGATCAAGTAAAATATTATTTGGATTATCTGATATGAGGCTCTTGATTCAAAGAAAGATACTTCATATGTGAAAAACTTAAAAGTAGCTTCCAAATACAGCTCAGGCACGAAACTGACAAATTTAAGGTGCTCTAAGTCTCATTTGTTGTTGGAATATCTGCCTTCTCCTAATGATCACATTTCTATTACTGAAATAAACGTGGGGGTTTTGTCTCAGAAGTTGCCATTTATTTTCTCAAACTTCCTCTGTCTCTGTAGAATAATGTTTTACTATTCTTAGGATTTGAACTCTCAGTGCTGTTACATTGTTTCCAAATTGACATATTTAACACCTGAAGTCTGTCTGTAGAAACCCAGTAGGATTCCAAACACAAACATTTGCTCTAATTGCAAAGCTCTCCCTTGAACAGCATTTGGGCTAGAAACTTCCAGAGATCACATCCAACATTGATTATTTTGCAGTCAAGTGGGTTTCTGTGTTCATGTTGAGACACATTCTCTGAAGAATTTCAAATGAAATACCTATAGATGGAGGAAACAATGTGTCCACAGATAAAAGATTATTTGTTTGTGTTAACCTAGATTCAGGTCATGTAACTATTATATCTTGAAGAAGTATGTGTATAACCATAGCCTTCTTCATATAAAGACTGTCATTGTTTACCTGGGACATACACACAGAGACTTTTTTTCTGGGAATGGGCATTTATCTTTTTTTTTTNAGCAATAATAACTTTGCATAGTTCACAGCACCTATATTGTGCATAAACATTTACTTTTTGTGGTTGAAATAGATGTGGCATCTGCAATACTCAAATTTCCTTTGTGACTATAAGCCTCTTCCAAAACTACACCAGTAAAAGGAGGAGTTTTTATTGGTACGGTGTATGACACTCCACTCTACTGTCATCTCATTTTAGGTCTGTGCTGGTTTTACGTGGGGCAGAGTTAATTTTCTTCATACTTGCTGTTATGTTTTGGGCTGAAAACAGTGTTGGTAACACAGAAATGTTGTCATTACTGCTGAGCAGTGCTTGCACAAAATCAAAGCCTTTTTGGTTCTTCACACTGCCCCACAAACAAATAAACTGAGGGTGTCCACAAAGTTGGGAAGGGACACAGGTGGGACTGCTCACTCAGAGTGCTGTTCCATAATGTATAATGTCATGTTCAGCATTTAAAAGCTGTGGGAAGAAGGAGGAAGAGGGGAGTACATCTGGAGTTAAAGAATTTTTCTTCTCAAGTAATTGTCACATGTGATGGAGCCTGGTTTTCCTGGAGATGGATGAACAATCTGCCTGTTGATAGTCAATAGTGAAAGAATTGTTTTCCTTGGCTTGTGTGTAAAGTTTTTGCTTTGCCTATTAATCTGTATTTATCTCAATCCATGAGTTTTCTTACTTTCAATATTTCAGTTCTCTCCCCCATACCACTGGGACAAATGGGCAAGTGATCATGTGGGGCTTTGTTGCCAGCTGGAGTTAAACCTTGGGTTGGTGTGCTTCCTTGAAGCTGATTGGAATATTTTACTGATAGAAATTGTATCATTGGCTGTGAATTTATTCTCATCTATTCTGCTGAGGAACATAAATAGTCAAAACACTCACTTCTCACTACTTCTCCTTCAGTCTGTGTGTCTGGTTTCATCTTTTGCATGAAACCTATGTAAACTGATCTAACCATTTCCTTTAACCTCCTTGTTGGCTTTTTTTGTGACATTTCACCTTAGATCTCTGCAGATTTATTATGTGAACTATAGAGAGATTTATCTGGTTATTTCTGAGAGGAAGAGAAGGAGGGTGTTGGTTGGGAGCCCTTTTGGGTAGTCTGACTGTTCGGGAGGGATTTTGACTTTCTACATTACTTTTAACTTGTATATAATTGTAAATATCTATATGTATTGTGTACGTATATTTGTGCATACTGTAAATATAGCCTCATTCCTTAACTTTCAGCCAGCTGAGTTAGTCTGGTTAATCTAGGAGGGGTGGGGGGAACTCCCGAACCATGACAGTAGGCCTTCACAGGAAGACTATTTACTTATTCTCCAACATTTCCACTGGACAAAAAGGGTGCTATTTTTCACTGAAAACATTTTTTCTGCCTCATTTTCAGACATATCTGCATGAAAATGAGTATATATTATTTTCACATAAAAAAAAAATAGTAAAAATGTTAATTTCTGAGGTTAGTCAGCCCATCATTTTAGTCCAAGAAAACTTTTGAAGTTCTGTGCAAAGCAAGCTCAAAAATTTTAGAAATCATTCTAAGCTCTGACAGAAGTAATGACGTGAGAGTACAAATAGTTTCCAAAATGCTAAGTCACAAGGTAAAGATTGAACGGCAAAAATTCATGCTGAAAGTGAAAGTAACATAGATAATTAACCTGATCAGACAAAATGATGAGCCAGGAAATAACAGGAATACTGACTTTAGATTCTTCTCTAATTTCTAAAGCAGTAATTCAGGGACAGGTTTTCACTACTGATCTTTTATCGTTACCAGCCAGAGGAAGAGTATTTGACTGTCTATGGTTATGTTCTGGATGTAGGTGTTCTAGAAAGCAGCATCTTGCCTGTGGGAGTCTGTATGACTTGCTGCATCAGTGTCCTCTGAGTCTGCATGTTTTGTCTCCTGGATGTGTGCATTGCTTCATTACTGGTTGAATCTGCAAATGGAAAAGCAACAGCCATGTCCCTCAGCCTGGGCAGAGGCTTCAAGGTCCCCAAAGTCACAGCCCGTGCTCCAGTAGTCAAGCAAAAGAAACCTGGTCTGGAGCTTTTAGAGGCGGCAATTGCGCTTCTTCCACTGTATTGCTGGTCCAAAGAACTAGAGCAACACAGTTGAAAAATTACTAACTTCAAAGCTGAGTAGTTAAGCTTGGCATGATGATTTTCAGCCATACAGAGTGTAGTTATGCTGGTTAAGAGTTATAAATAAAGGAATAGGAAGTCCTGGGTTTATGCATTTTCTGTCTGGCACACTGTTTCCTGTGCTACTCGAGAGTATTGTCCTTGTGCAAGTCTGTTTTGCAACTCTTTTCCTCAAGTCTCTGAGGGACATTACTCTTTTCAGATAAAAGGATCTCTAAAGTAATCTGCACTACTGGTGTTCACACTGGAAGTGAAGATGGTAAGAAGGACAAAATGCAATCTCAGAAGAAAGAAAATGAACATTCTGGCATTTTTGGTTTTGCTTGGGTTTAGTTTTTTGTTTGTTTGATGGGAACAGGTTGCCCAGGGAGGTCGTGGATGCTTCCTCCCTGGAGGTGTTCAAGGTCAGATTGGATGAGGCCTTGAGTGAGTTGTACTAGTGGGAGGTGTCCCTGCCTATGGCAGGGGGTTGGAACTAGATGATCCTTGAGGTCCCTTCCAACCTTACCATTCTATGATTCTATGATTCTATGATTATTTTCTTCTCTATATTTTTATTCCTTTGGGGAAAAAAAAATAAGAAAATAGTAAGTACTCTCTTTGTAAATATTTCCAGCTATATCTTGTAATGTTTGTTCAAATCGGTCATGGTATAATTCCTAAGGAAGAGGAAATTGCGAATTTTCTGCTGCACTTACTTGTGAGTTAGAACAAAAATCCCTGGAGCGTACCATATATAAACACAAGAGAGATAAGAATTGGTGTGATTAATTCACCATAGAATTTTCAGATTTGCAATTGGTGATGGTGAATTGTTCTACACTTCTACTTCATTATTATTATATTGTTCTCTGGGTTAGCAGTATGGAAGGTAGGAATGCTGCAATTTGTCTGAAAAATAAAATTATGGTAGAGTTGAAAGACAGGAATGGAAAAAATGAACACAATCTTCTTTGAAAGAGAAATATGACAGTTCTTCCAAGAATTTTGGTTAGAGTTAGAAATCATACAAATACTATTGTATGTGAAGTGTAGGGGCAGTGTTGGACTTGGTTTGTACTTAGCAGTCTAGTTAGATAGGAATAGGCAACAGCCAACTCTCGATGGGTTGTTCAGGCTGTTGAAGGACTTATAAAATTATTTAAAAACTATTTTATTCAAAATAGAACCAGAAATAATTAAAAAAAAAAACAAACAAACAAACAAAAAAACCCCAACCAAAACCAAACATTATGTGTTTCCATATAGACTGGGTTCCATCCTGGAAAAGCAGTATGTAATGGACATCAGAACCCTTGAAAATGGTGATTTGCCATGAGTACTTGCCAATCTGGCCTTTCATCTCAAAACTTACTTGTGGTCACTTCTGGCCACACACCCATGAATGTCACTCTCCACATCTTTCACTCTCATTATGACTAGTGGGTGGTGTATCTGTAAACAACTTTCTGTGCCCTTGGTTCCTGTTAGATTCACTCTGAGATATATAACACGGCAAATACATTTCTGAATCAATGATGAAGATAGCACATTAAAAAAACCAAAACCCTAATGCCTTAAAAAAACTTACTCACAGACTTTTCTCTCCTTAGATTCTTGATTTAAGATTCTTGGTTCAAAATACTAAAGTGTCACGTTCCCACTGCTTCCTGATATAAATACAAACTTTCTTGGTAATGACTGAAACTTCAATTGCCATTTGTGAGAAAACTATTTCCAACAACTAATTTATAGAGAAGTATTTATTACTTTGCTTTCATCTAACCATTTTCTGAGGCATTTGGTGTAAAGTCCTCTGTGCCTTACTGGTGTAAATGCTGTATGTTGAATTAAACACTTACTGAAGCAAGAAAAGAACTATTCTATTTGACCACTAGACTTAAACAGCATTTTTTATGTAACATAAAAACTGAAGCTATCTTTTCCCCCCACCAGAGCAGTACCACCGAAGAGCCAGTGCATCAGCCTTCTGATCTCCATTACAGTAAGGGGAAATATTCCAGTATTATCAACTTTAAGTCCTGTGCAAACATTATGCGCCAAGCACAAGGGTTAAGACATAAACGGAATCTGATACTCAAAGTGGTGCTTTTTCAGTGACATTCTGATTGTGTAGTCTAACTTAATTTACACTGATATACTTGAAGAAATAATCATAGAATATTTGTTCATGCAAATGACAGTGAGTTTAAGAGACATACCCATAAAGAATATGAAGAATAACCACAATTTTCAGATTTCTTTTTTAAAATTGGACAGAGAAGAGCAAATTTGCTACTAAAAATGGATTGTTTTAAAAGAAAAAAAAAATGAATTTGACTTCCTGAGGAAAGCCAGGTACATTAAATTTTCCTTTAAAAAGTTGTACATTGATAAATATCATAAGTGATTTTATTCAGGACGGTTGGTGATGTTAGGAATTAGACACCTTTGAACACCTTCTACAATACGCATTTAATCAAATGCAGATTTTCTTGAGAGCTGAGTCCTTTCATGGAACCAGCACTCCAAGTCTAATGTGATGAGTAGACTTAAAGTGGTTCTGTAATAGGTACGTTTCATACTTATCTTGTTTTCTTGCTGGAAACATCAAAGATGTCCAAGTATTTTACTCAATAATGAGAGACTGATTTGAAGATTAACTTAAAGGTATTTCAATACTGTACCAGGTTAGGGCAGATCCCTCCCCTGGTAGAATAACCACAACATGGATTTTTGTGAAGTCAGGAAACAAAAAAGAAAGAGAAATGGTATTTCTTATAGTTTAAACTAAATATAACAATATAGGGAGAATATAACTACTACAGGAATATAATAGCCTGAAGGAAGATGGGGAAGGGGTCAAAAGTGGTGAAGCAGCAAAAGTAGTAGCAGCCAAAACAGTGGCAGGGGAAGATAGCAGCAGGCGCAGGCAAAGCAGTGAAAGCAGCAAGGGGAAGGTACACCTTGAGTACTGTGTCCAGTTCTGGGCCCCTCAATTTAAGAAGGACATTGAGGTACTTGAACGCGTTCAGAGAAGGGCAATGAGGCTGGTGAGAGGCCTCGAGCACAGCCCTATGGAGAGAGGCTGAGGGAGCTGGGACTATTTAGCCTGGAGAAGAGGAGGCTCAGGGCGGACCTTCTTGCTGTCTACAACTACCTGAAGGGTGGTTGTAGCCAGGAGGAGGTTACTTTCTTCTCTCAGGTAAGCAGCACCAGAACAAGAGGACACAGTCTCAGGCTGCGCCAGGGGAAGTTTAGGCTGGAGGTGAGGACAAAGTTCTTCACTGAGAGAGTCATTGGCTACTGGAATGGGCTGCCCAGGGAGGTGGTGGAGTCACTGTCCCTGGAGGTGTTCCAGGCGGGTTTGGATGTGGCACTTGGTGCCATGGTCTAGTCGTGAGGTTTGCGGTAACGGGTTGGACTTGATGAGCTTTGAGATCTCTTCCAACCTTGGTGACACTGTGATACAAGCTGTGCTTCCAGACATAAAGCTCTTGATGCTCTGGTGAAATTGTATCAACTTATCCATTGTTTCCATTATATGGCCTATATCTAGAATGTTTGCCTCAGATCTTCCACTTCTAAGTTTCTCTGTTCTGAATTTTTTTTTGTCTGACGTAGGAATCTAACTCAAATGGCCACAAATATCTACTATAAACTTTTAGAACAGAATACATAACATAATACATGTCATATGATTATTTCAATTACATACATCATGAAATACATTCTAAACTCTAGACTGAAAAAGCATTTTAAAGTAAATCCTTTTCATACACTGTCCTTACAATGAGTTTACTTATAGTCTTTTTATTTATTCAGTATAATTATTTTTTTTTCCTCTTTATTTATTTTTTAATTAAATCTGATCACATATTTGCATGTGAAGAAGACCCCAAAAAGAATGAGATGGCAAGGAGAGAATATTCAATGAATGTTCATGTCCTTCGACATTGGGTCCCTGATGGGAAAATGCTTTCACAAATGTTTACATTTAATCTCTGGCAGGTTAAATGTTCACCCAATGACCTAGCCAAGAAGTGGGATAGGGAAAAGGAGAGGAAAATTGTGGGTTGCAATGAGAACAGGTGTACTGAAATGGCAAATCTAACATTAATATCAGCGTTGGTATAAAGTATACAAAGTTATACTCAATCCAGTGAATGTACAGCAGTCACAACAAATGGGAAAGTGGCCCTTGGAAGCAGAATGATGAATGAGACATTCTAGAGATGACAGTTCTGGAGAAGACAAAAACAAGGAGGAGGAATAAAGTGGAAATATTTCTGCATCCTCCAATCAAGTCTTTTAGAAGAATTGAGTTCTTTACATATATGGAAATTAGTTGTTCCCAATACAGGTCACACCTACACATATGTTGCTTCACAAACTCTTTGATGGTTTTGCAATCAAAAGATACAGAAAAGACAGAAATATCTAGGTATTTGCAGTGATTCAACAGTGATGTGAACAGTCTTCTATAAAAATATAAAAATAAAAACACATTACCAAGAAAATTGTTCACTCCTATATCATGGAAATATATTTACTTGATTACAACTACTCAAAATGCAACATTCTTGTCTGATTTTTTTTTCCATAATATTTTGTTCTGTTTCTACTTAGTTTTTTCTTCCTATTTTCCCTGTGTTTCAGAATAATGTTTTCTACCCTCTCTAGGTTTTCATTTTCAGAGCCTTGCCTACGCGGGTCACAGACTCAGGCACATAATCCTCTGTTATCTGAGCAAGGTCAAAATTAATCAACATAAATTTCCTGTGATTAAAATTAGTTTCCTTTGCTTCAGACCAGATCTCTTGAGGGCAATCAAAACTGTTAAAAAGAATTGCTGCAAAATTAATACTATGGAGAAGGGATTTTTTTCCTTTTTTTTTTTTTAATTGCCAAAGTATTTGAAACTCCCCATTGCTTTCTATCAACCTTTGCATCCTTCTTCTGAATTTAGAGCATCTGTAAAGAATCAGCTATGAACTTAATTTCTTTAATTCACTAATACCCAGGGAGTCAGCTTAGTTCTATTCATGTTAAATAGCTATTTCCTCTGCCCAAGGAAACCAGTAAGATTGACTCCACACTTGGAATGAAAATTGCATGCAAGGGTATTGGAATGTCACAGAATCATGGAATCACAGAAATATCCAGGTTGGCAAAACCACTCAGGATCACCAAGTCCAACCTGTAACCCTACTCTACAAGATTCACCCTAAACCATATCCCTAAGCACCACATCCAAATGATCCTTAAACACATCCAGAGTCAGTGACTCAACTACCTTCCCAGGAAGATCATTCCAGTGTCTATGGCCACTCTAGAAGTATTTAATCCCAAATTACTTCCCTTTGCTTTAGGAAATAATTTGTGGAATAGTGCAAGAATATGTAATTAGAGAATGTGTAGTGAATTTTACACAAACAAGGCATCTTCAAATATTTTTATCTAGACTGTTTCCCGTTTTTTATCATCTCTCCCCCTCCTTCCCTCTCAACAAGTAGATCACCTCTAAAATTGTCATTGTAGCAGCTCAAACCAGGTGGTTTCTTTTTTGTTAGATAGGAAGTACTTAAAAGATGATAAAAATAATCCTTCTTGTACAACATCTGTAATCATTTCAGAAGTTTCAATATGAATAATACATATAAATCTGCAATCTCTCTTCTTTATATTCTCAATCTCATTATGGTTCAGGTGAGCTCATTATCTATGCCATAAGACTGTCATAGACATGATTTTTATAGTGGGAGTGGAGAGTGTGAAGGAAGAGTGGTTTATAACAGATGATGACATCCTAATATTAAAGAAGTCATAGAATGTCTTCTTCTATAGCTGTAATTTTTTTTTTTTTTAATATGGGCCATTTTTGTGCCTGCTATTTGTAGCACGTTTCTCCATTGCAAACAGACTTAGACAGGCTTTACTTAAGGAAATTTGACAGCCTAAGAGATGCCAGAGGCAGGCATCACTATTAGAAGAAACATCATTTTTGAAATTTGAATATATTACACAAGCTGGACTAGTTTAAAAAAAAAAGAGAGAGAGAGAGAGAAAGAAAGAAAGAAGGAAAGAAAGAAAGAAAAAGAAAGAAAAGAAAAAATAAAATAAAATAAAATAAAATAAAAGAAAAGAAAAGAAAAGAAAAGAAAAGAAAAGAAAAGAAAAGAAAAGAAAAGAAAAGAAAAGAAAAGAAAAGAAAAGAAAAGAAAAGAAAAGAAAAAAAAGAAAAGAAAAGAAAATAAAAGAAAAGAAAAGAAAAGAAAAGAAAAGAAAAAGCAAATCTGAAAAGCTGGAGAGGGAAAGACAGGTCCACAGGTCCAGGATGCAGTCTGGGAGATGGACTTAGAAACATCAGAGGAAGGGAAGAGCAGGACAACAGTCTCATAGCTGTGTTCTAGCTCATCTTCTGTTCCATTAATCCTTAACATCCTTGTGTGAGTCTCATACTCATGAAAGGCAGCTGCTGTTGTCTCGTCTTCAAATCTGGCACTGTCTCCTGTTTTTCTAATATTACTCACACTTTCCTTCCAGCGTGTTTTGTGGGTCACAGACCTGGTTGTAACAGCAAATGAATGTGAGGAGTAAGAGCTAGGCAGAGTAGCTATAAAAATAATGTGTTTATCTCAGGAAATTAGCTTGGCTCAAAAAATTAAAGAGTACACAAGACGGCTATAAACAAATTGTAGAACTTGACAGATGTTGTGGCTGCACTCATTCAGCTTGCTGCCTTTTGGGCCAGACAGAGTGGCTTAGAAGCACTAAGAAATACCAGCGGTCCAATTCTCCCTGAGGAAGAAAATGGGTCCAGCTGCTGTATTTGTATCTCCACTTCTCATTGCCCTATCTTTTAGCACATCCCATTCTCCCAGTCCCAGTTTCAGGTGTTATTGTTTTCCACAGTAGGCACTTTAGAAAAATTCACAACTATAAATAACTGCATAACCTTGCTGAAGCTCTGGGTTGTCTGTTAGTCTTTGTTCTTTTGTCTTTATTTGTTTGGTTTTTATCATTTCATTCCCAAAAAGCCAGTTGGATAGGTATATCCAACAAAAAACATAAATTGAACAGTAGTATTCTTACCCAGTAAGTATTCTCCAAGCCAGCTGGATGATTTGTATTGACTATGATCCACATTCTCTATGCAATATATGTAAAAAGGCGGCCACAAAAATAAAATGAATGCCATGCAGTATTTAACTTTATATTACTTTTTAACTTCTAAGGCTAGAGTGCAATTAACTGTGAGAAACACAATAGTTTTCAGTTTACATTTTTTGTTTGCTTGGGGGTTTTTTTTGTTTTTTTTTTTTTTTAATAGATGCTTTTTTTGATCTCCACCACACACAGCTCTTCATTATGCAAATAAGCACTGTGGGTCTTTTTTGTTGGTTTGTGCTTGTTTATATTCCAGCTAAATGAAAGAATTATTTTGGCAGGAGCTTCATGTCTTCCAGCAGTCATAGGCTTTCCATTAATCATGTGTAATGGCCAAAGAGTGTGTGGGATGAGGTAATTTCATACCAATCACTACCTATTATTTAAGAACACTTTGACATGTTGCCTTAACTGTTTCATCAGGGATCTCAGGGTGAGAAAGAGAACACATTCTCGTATGTGTTACATGAACTGGTGGAAATGATCTGCAAAAAGTGCATGGCCGTAGAAATAAAACACAATCAGCTTGCATTTCCTCTTTCTTACAAGCAGAGGGACTACTGAAGCCGTATCAGTAAAACACCTGGTTTTGAATTAATTATCATTTTTTTCCTTTCACCACAGTTTGAGGGATTCCCCTCCAGTGCCAGTCAGGTGCAGGACTGAGGTTTATCTTTAGGTTTCACTGCTGGAATGCAGCATAGCCTGAAAATCTGAAGTCTTTTGTAATCTCCACGAAGCTTTGATCTCCAGGCACAGCCTTCAGTCCTCACAGCTGCTTGCCTCATACAGTTGCCTTAGTGTCACACAGATACAGAAATCTTAGGTTCCCACACAGTTCTGTCATCCAATTGGGGATTTATAATCTTTCCAGACTTGTGGTGAAATATTTTCCATACCCTATCTCCTCTACCATCTAATAACCCTCCTCTTTCCTAAGCATATTAAATAGTATCAAGTCAAGGGATACAGGATCTCACCATTTCATTCCTTAACTGGTTATGGCTTTGTTTCCTATTGGGTATGTCACACATTTTGATGTTTGGATGCACATATTTCACCAGGGCATCCATCTGGCATAGAGAGCAAAGGGATAGAACAAGATGACACAGCACACACACAAAGTGGCAACAGGGATGCAAATGGAAAGAAAAAAGAGGAAAAACCAGACACACAGTTAGGCTGTTTCTCAGGACACCTATCTGAACACTGTTCATGTGCCCATTTCCAGACAGGGCTAGGTGCTATTGATTTATCAGTAAACACACACTGTCACTGAGAGGTGGGTCTTCAGAAAAAAAAAAAAAAAAAAAATCTGTGTGAGATTTACTTTGGCAGCATGCTATGGCAAAACTAAGGCAACATATCCTTGTAGATCTAAAAGAGATGGCCAGGTAGGACTTCACTCGTCTTTCCACCTCAGCTTTAGAAAGGATAGGAGAAAGGGAGTAAATAGCCATGAGCTCTATTATTAGGACCATGAAGGCACTGGAGAAAGAGTAACTTCACCAAAGGCATCTTCATTTGTTCAATAAAGAAGATAATTGTACCTTGGAATCCTAAGAGGCCAGTCAATCTATCTAAATGAGGAGCTTTTGTATATGTGTGTATATGTTACTGTATAGATAGATAGATAGATACATGCCTATTAAACTGTAGTTGGAGACAGTAGAAATAATTTTACCAGTAAAATAGTGTCAATTGCATGTGTATGGTCCATGAAAATAATTTCTTGGCTTCATGGGCACGTCTCTAAGATTGAGCATGGGAACATATGTTACTTGTTTTCACCACCACAAACTTTGAGCTAAAAAGTTCACCTGAATGTCGGCTGGACTTTTGTGTTAAATATTAGATGAACTACCAACCTCTCCACTTTCACATGATAGGCTAGAATCAATGGGATCTTGTTTGCCACCCATGGATCATGAGTAATTAGTTCAAAATGGAGCATATTTACAGAGAGCTTGAGTGGAACTAGCAGTGATATGCCTGGCATTTTGTAATCCTGCCATTGGCTAAGCACTCTGACAGTGTATCATAAGCTTAATCACATTAAAGCAGAAAGCAGAAAGTGTTGGAAAATTCTGAGATGGCTTAGCTGACACATGGTGGTTGGGGAAAAGAAGAGGAGATTTAACTTTTCAGTGATTTGTCATCATTTCATGAACATTAAATGCTTACAAAATTTGCCTTCATCATCTGTAACAAACTTAATGTATGGAGAACAAATTCTAAAGATGGACCATAACATGATGGAGAATCTGACCATTAGTTATCATGCTTCATACAGACTGACTTCTGAGGAGGCAGACCTAGTGCAAAGGCAACCTCCATTGTAAAGAGGTATCCAAATTTTACACTTCCTGAGGAAGAATTCTACTTCTTTCAATTTCTCTGCCTCCATTATGCCTCATGAAGAACACGGAAGGAATTAAGACTGAAAGAAGCTCAGAACTCTGTTCACATTGTAGTAAATTAATGTATTTTGGAAACAGTTACTTTTTGATTCAACTCAATACTATTGAAAGTCAATATAGTAAATGCTTTTTGAAGTATAACTACAGTGGTCTTCCATGTGCTGCATGAGCAAAATTGTTGCAGTCAGTCAAACCCAGCTAGAATCTTGTCTCCAGTTTCCCTGGTGTTGCATATTCCTTCTCTATGTTATTCTGAACAGTCTCTTAATGCCATATTAAACAGATGTTGCACTTATGACCTACATTGAAATGTAATAGTGAAAGTGGACTCTTTAAAAGGTACAGTGGTTCCAGAGAGTAATTATTAATGGCAAAGTTCTGTGGGGATCAAATGTTGACATTCTGTTATTTATGGTAAAAATTGTCACCGGTGCAGTGTTTGACAAATGTCTAAGACCAAGATGAACGACTTGGAATAAGAGTGAAGCCATACACCATCTTGCAGAAAACTTGCAAATTTGCAAGCTGATGAACAAGATCTTGGAATGAAGTGTTAGAAATAACTTCTAAATTATGGAAGTATCTACCCGAATAAAGATTTAGAATTGGTTTTGTAGTAAAGGGCAATGGCTTGAATCTGGAACGCGTTAACTGAAAAACACTTCAAGTAAGAGTAGAGAAATAGTGGTGAGATCATTCTGGGATTGATTTAATGTCTCCATATGAAACAAATGGCCAGTCACAAAAGGCTTAAATATAACTGGGAGATTTCATTTATATTTAGGAGCTGTGATTTATAGGTAAATACTTCCAGAGCCTGATCCTTGCACTTTAACCATGAATGGACTACAACAAAGCTAACATTTGCAAATGTGAAGTGAATGGGTGGGTGGAGGAGCTGGAAACTGAAACTACACTTGCTAGAAGCAAGATATTTACTTTTTACAAGGAAAAAGATTATGCTAGGATAAGGAGGATTTCCGTAGTTTGAAGCCTTTGAATCAAGATTGGAGCTAATTTTTTTTTCCCCTTAATATTTTAAATATGTATTTTATTTAAATAGACATTATAGACTAGGTGGAGAAATTACTATCTCATATAATCTGTTTTATACAAAGATGAAAGTAGAAGGTCACAGCAGTTCATTCTTGACTGAATATATGACCTACATGAGATTAGAGGCCAGTCAGGATCTGGACACCGGCCAGTAGATGCAGTTCTGCTCAGCATCACAGACCCTGACTCCTGCTGTTCACTGGTTACACTAACTTGCCCTTTTGAAACTGCATTTTCCAGCAATACCTCATTTCTATCACCAGCATAAAAACTGTGATTGAGACAGCAGAAAGGATGCAAGAAAAACTTTTTTTTTTTTTCTTCTCAATGCTGTAGAAAGAGGCTGTGCCCACATCATCATCATGGTACAACTATTTTGCACAGTCATCTTACAGATACATGATAAATTTACTTGTGGTAATTATTAATTGCCATGTTTAGACTGTATAGCCAAGTAAGCACCCTAATCCCAGATCTCAGTGCATCCTTCAGCCACCTTCTTTCTCCTAAACACAGCATCCACACAAATACTCTGTGCTTTGAATTTTACTGGGGGTGAAAACACAAATAATGTTCAATACAAGGGATTGGTAAAAGACCTGTTTACTTTTTGTTTCTCTTTATCATTTTTTTTTGTATGATGTACAAAAAATGGGGAGTAGAAGACCAGAAAAAAGGTTAGAATCAGGTTATTCTGTACTCAGTTATGATTAGTTGAAGTAGATTTCCTTCCATGAAGAAGAGCATATACTGGTGAGTGACACCAATCTCATCCTTGACACCATCATATGTCCTTGTGTCACTGCATCAATATTACTACTGCCTTTAACCTTGGTGCTCCACCTCCCATTACTGAACCTTCCTCACAGATTTTTTTTTTATTTTTTTTATTTTTTTATTTTTTTTTTGTGTTTGTGTGAGGCAGAAGAAATAGCAATGGAAGAAATCCTTTCTCAAGAAAGCAGTTCTGAAAAATCCAGTATTTGGATACTGGATTATCAATGAAGTTTCCATATCTAGCAGAGAAGGAAGATAGACATGCAGAGAAGATCAAGCATCTTCTCATCTCCATCAGCCACACAGAGGAGAGCTTGGTAGAAGGCCTGATTACTACCAGCTCTTAACAGGAAGAAGCAGCCTCTTACATCCCTAGTAGAGAAAGATTAGGATCTCTGAGAGCATGAATAGGAGAAGGAAACTGCTTTCATTTTTTCACGCAGTCCTGCCTGAACACAGATCTTCAGTTCTGCTGAAGTGGAAAACCAGGAAAAGATTCTTTCTTGTTCTCACCATCAGTTAAAAAAGAGAAAACAGAAGGGAAACAATAACAACAACAAAAAAACACTAAGGAAATAGTATCTAAAAATCCAAATTCTATGACAAAAAATGTCAGCAGAGGCTATATTGCCTCTGCTCACCTGGCACCATGTTCTTCTGTGGCTTAAAAATTTAGGAAAACCAGAGGAATCTTTTTCCTCCCATGCAAGGTTAGCAGCAAACATCTGGATGATTACCTGTAGAAAGGAAGTTCCATTTTACTGAAACTAAAAATAAGTGTTTGAGTGATTCCTGAAGTAGGAGAAAGTTGACTGCATGAATGTTTTGATATACAAAAGAAAAGTAAGGTCTCACACTTTCATCTATTTAAATAATATACATTGTACAACATCCAGTTTGGCTACCCTCAGTCTCTCATAGGAGCTGGTGCTGGCTATTCATTCAGACAGACATTCAGCACTCATGACAGCTTTATCTCAGAGCCCACTCTTAAAACAGAGCACACCTGCATCAGCATTTCTTTGGTGCACAGTTTTTAGGTGAACTGGGGAGTCAGACCAGAGTGCTTCTTTGAGGTTACTGAAACAGAACTTGTTCTTGCTGATGCTACAGAATATGTGCTGGGTTTTTTTGGTTGGTTGGTTTGGGTTTGTTTTTTTTTTTTTTGGTTGGTTTGGGGTTTTTTTGTTTGTTTATCTTTTGTTTTTGTTTTTGTTTAAATATCTAGATTTAAGTATTCAGTATAGATTTAGGTATTTTTTAAAAAAGGAGACATTTTGAAAAAAAACTACTACAGGAAAACAAAAACAAACTTTGAAATCAGGAAATGTTTGCTATACTCAATTGCTCATGCAACAAAATTTTCTTAAAACAATCCCTCCTGTCACAGAAAGGATCATGTATTATATTCTGAAAAGAGGAATAAAAAACTCCAAAGCACAAACAACCCCACACACAAAAAAAACCAAATAAAATGCCCTCCCATAAAAAAGTCACCTCTATTAATATTTTCATATTTTTTAATTAAGATAATGATTGCTTCTTGGAGTCTCCTTGAAACCAGTAACGTGCAGGGAGCCAGAAGATCAACAACAACAAAACAAAAAAACAAACCAAAACAACAAAAAAACCCAACCCAACCCAAACCAAACAAAAAAAACACCCCCAAAAAAGTAAATTACACATTAATCCACCTGAATCCCTGGAGGCGTTCAAAGCCAGGTTGGATGAGGTCCTGAGTAACCTGTACTAGTGGGAGGTGTCTCTGCCTATGGCAGGTGGTTGGAGCTAGATGATCCTTGAGGTCCCTTCCAACCCTACCATTCTATGATTCTAATAAGGTTTCATCTGGCAGGTGCTGCTCTGAAAATAAGTAGGAATTAAAATTGAAAGCACCTCTTACAATACTGTTATGTTATCCAGCATCACTGGATAATCTGAACCTGAAGACATAAATCTCTTCTGTCTAATTTAGGACCTAAATATTTTGCTTTTCTATTAGTCTAATTTCTGTTAGGTGGTTTTGTTTGTTTGTTTGTTTGTTTGTTTGAAAAAAAAGAAAAAATACATTTAATAAATGTGGTAAAATGAATCCTTTTCAAAGTAATAATGAGATAAACTTATAGTTAACAAAAGAAAAACATTCTTGACGCTAATTTAAACTATAAAAGCTGATACATGGTAAGGAATAAACCTGTCTCCTGAGCCTTGAACTCATGTTTTGACCACATAAGCAATATCACATATCTCTGAGATGAGATTCTGAACCTCTGATGAATAACATTAAATGACATTCATGAAAGTGTCCAAATAACAAAACAATGTGGATGGCCCTGCAAATTTCCTTATGGAAAACGCTCAATAATATGAATTCCTTCTGCAAAGTCAGTTCATTATTAGGTGGAGACCAAGATGCATTCAGGGATGTACAGAACTGTCATTCTTCATTTTCCGTATGTTACCTGAAGATTAGGGTGATGAACATGGGAAGATGCTGAGCCAAAGTTGTAACTGGTATAAACTAATGTAAACCTTTTGGAATCAAAGGTTTTAAACTGACCACCTCTTTCTGTAGATACATTTTCATTCCAGTTTTAAATTTCTTCTTACATGCATTTTTAATTCCTTAGTTGTGCACATCTCATGAGCAATAAGATGTGCAATTTATTAGAACAAAGCTTGAATGAAATATTTGCAGTAGTAACCAGGTAAGCTACTCACTGGGAGCAAGTTACAGGCATATTAATGTCTACTTGTGAAGAATATATATTGACTTGTCACTGTTAAAAACAACATCCTTTCTACACAAGGTAAATATTTTATTTTGTTAAAGTTAAGCTGTTTGAAATTAGGCTTTGAGAAAAAAAAAAAAAGAATATTGCTAAAATTAACTTTTTGGGTTCTTTTATACCTTGATTGTAATTTTCATTTGCATCCAGTTTTGTGGGAAAGATTCTGTGTGTCTGTTTGTTTTCCATTCTTTTGGGATTAACAATCCCATCTGATTTTTATCCTGTTACAGAGAAATTAGATTTATTATCTCACTGATAAAATGTGAGATGATTCTTTATTAATGGTCATGAATAAATTCGGAATGGAAATTAGAAATTTTCTAACTATCACAGCTGTGAGGTCCTAAAGAGCTTTCCAACAGGACAAACAAAAATAAAAAGTTTATTGAATTTTAAATGGACATTTATCAACGCACCTAAAAGATTAGATATTACAGCTGTCTGTGACAGCACTGAGGCAATTTTTGGTGATCCAGGATGTTTATTTTGGGTCTCTGTTGTGTTAATGTTGTCTCAGTATCACCAAGGTTGGAAGAGACCTCAAAGATCATCAAGTCCAACCCATTACCACAGCCCTCAAGACTAGACCATGGCACCAAGTGCCACGTCCAAACCCACCTTGAACAACTATAATGGAAAGATAAATAAAAAGTTGTGGCATTTACTCCAGTTAAGCTTGTTAAAAGTCATCCATTGCTATACATATATTTATGAAGACTAGGAAAGAATTGCTCATTCCCTTGCTTGCTTTGCTTCTGTTTTTAGGCAATTCACAAGTCTGGAACTGAGACCATTAAAAACAATCATCCTGAATCATAGTTTGAATCACAACCCAGTGGGGCCAATGCGAGATCTAATGTTTCCTGGTATCATATCCCAGTATCACCAAGGTTGGAAGAGACCTCAAAGATCATCAAGTCCAATCTGTTACCACAGACCTCAAGACTAGACCATGGCACCAAGTGCCACATCCAAACCC
>VWZE01012609.1:0-12568 GCA_013396675.1 Eubucco bourcierii
CCACAACCTCCCTGGGCAACCTGTTCCAGTCCCTTCCTGTGGAAGGCATGGAATGAGCGATCAGCTGGTGGGAGCTTGGCTGCCAGCCATGGCCATCCCACCACACTTAGACACCAAACATCTTACGTGGGCAAATGTTGAACCACGAGCATGGAACCGAGAAGTACAGCACCTATGGAAGCCTCAGTGAAAGGATGAGGTTTCTGCTGCTGAGTACTGAACTCAGCCAGAGTAGACCTCAACTTTTGCCAAACTATCTGGCTGCATCGCATTTCTTCATAAGGAAGTGTTTCTTGGGTTCTGCTAAGTTCCTGCCAGCACATTTGACTTCCATCTTGGGAAAGAAAGTGCAATATAGCAAAGCATCCTTGAAAAATTGCTGAGCTCTGCTCTGTGGCAGTAATGACAGCATCTATTGCCAATAAAATTTAAAAAAAAAAAAGAATCTATACACATAGAGAGGATAAGAGAAATAAATGACTGCCTAGATCTCTACAGCACAGTTCTGTTGTTAATTTGAGTTGCTGATATTGCTGTTTGTTTCACTTTAGACATATCTCCAGCTAGGGGAAAGAAGCATCAGATACAGGGTTAGATTACAGAAGATAATTTACAGAGAGCTTTTTCTCAAAATTGGTTCAAATCATCTCAGATATGAGTCAGGCCATGCGAAGTAAAACTTCCCTGTAAACCAAGTACGAATAAATATGAATTTGAAATATGAAAAGACAGGGACATCTCCAGGCATCTCTCTCAGCATCTTCAGTGATATGGAAGACAAACTCATTGGCACAGTAATGCCATTCATATACAGTACTAAACTGAAAACGTTCTCAAGTGCTACAAAGGGTCATGAATTATTACAAGGGAACTAATGTAAATATAAAGTAGAAAGAAAATAGAAGGCAAACAGATTTAGGACCTCGCCTGAAGTCTATTGAATTAGGGTAGGAAGTCTTTAACTCAGTGGTGCTTTGGATTTTTCCTGAGTTAGAGGAATTCAAATTAGCATTTTCTCTACAGGAAACAAAGGTGCAGATACTCCTCTAAGACCAGAGACAAACCTGAAAAGCAAGAATAACAAAAGCAAACACGAAGTGAAAGCAGGGAGCTAGCTAGATATGATTATGTGATGCAGCTTTGCAGTTATACAAGCTAATGTATTTTAGGCTGCAAGCAAACACATAGGTGATGTGGTGCTGTGCCAAGGGACCCAGGCTAGCCCTGAAAGAGGTAGTAGTGTTTTCAAAACCTCTGTGGCTGTATTTGCTTGGCAGCCCTTTCAGTCTCAGAGGAATGAGATGTTTCACCTCAGCAGCAGGCTGCAGCAGCGTGCGAGCACAGCTCCCGCAGAACAGCACGTTGGCAAAACTCAGGCTGAGTCACTTCCAACTCAAATGCAAGTCTCAAATCCAGGGAACTTTTCCTAGCTATTGAAAGAAGGGCTGTGGGGGAGAAAAAAAACCCAAACCAACGAAACAACCAACCAAAAAACCACAACACCCAGAAATCATCTATAGAGATCATCGCAGCTGGCTGCACTTACTCTCAGAGCTGAAGTGTTTCTTGTAGCTGTTAGAAGCCCTTGCAGATGCTGCCTGCTAGCCACAGCAGTGCTCTCAAGGAGATGAACTCTCTCCTTTGGCATAGGAAAAGGCTGTGCTCAATCCCAAAGAAGAGACTGTGGATGAAGAGGTTAAACTTAGTGCTGCTTGAACTCTGTAAAATTGCAGGAAACATTGACCAGTCGCGTGTCAGAGTATTATGCGCTGATTTCTTTTCTTCCCCTCATCTTTCTGCGAGTTGAAAGAAACAGATTAAATGGAAAGGCTCTTACTTTTTATGCTCACACAAAGTGGCACAGAACTAAGCAGACATCTAACCTAGATAGACAAGCTTTTATCTTATGTAAAGCATAAGCAGACTGCAAAGTAAAGGCACTATTAACCTCTGCCTTATTTCTTCTAAAAGGGAATTTTTTAGGAATTTGAAAGCAGAGCAAAGTGAAAACTGTATTTCAGAGTAAGGCCTGGTAAGCAAAGCCCAGTGGGAGAATCATAGAATCACAAAATGTCAGGGGCTGGAAAGGACCTTGAAGGATCATCCAGTCCAACCCCCCTGCCAGAGCAGGATCACCTAGAGCAGATCACACAGGAACGTGACCAGGTGGGTTTGGAATATCTCCGGAGAGGGAGACTCCACAACCCCCCTGGGCAGCCTGTTCCAGTGCTCTGTCACCCTCACAGGGAAAAAATTCCTCCTCATGTTTAAATGAAACTTCCTGTGCCTCACCTTCCACCCATTGCCCCTTGTCCTGTCATCAGGCATCACCCAGCAGANCTTGTCCTGTCATCAGGCATCACCCAGCAGAGCCTGGCTCCAGCCTCCTGACACTCACCCTGCACATTTATAACCATTGATGAGGTCACCTCTCAGTCTCCTCTTCTCCAAGCAGCACAGCCCCAGCTCCCTCAGGCTCTCCTCATAACAGAGATGTTCCGTTCTCTTTATGATCTTTGTGGCTCTGCACTGGACTTTCTAAAGCAGCTCTAGGTTCCTCTTGGACTGGGGGGCCCAGAACTGGACACAGTACTCCAGATGTGGCCTCACCAGGGCAGAGTAGAGGGACAAGAGAACCTCTCTCAATTTACTAACCACGGCCCTTCTAATCCACCCCAGAATGGCATTGCCCCTCCTGGCCACAAGAGCACATTGCTGGCTCAGGGTCAACCTCCCATCAACTAGGACCTCCAAACTCTTTCCCCCTTCACTGCCTTACATGACTTCACTTCACTGCTTCATCTGTCTTTCCATGCTGGTTGAGTCTCACCATCAGTTGCTCCTTCTTGCCCTATATACTGAACATCTTGAAATAATGAACCTTTGGCCCCTCTCTGGATTTATGTAATAGTAATAATCATAACTATTCTGAGGTAGCTGAGGGTGTTACTCCAGGGAAGATTAGCTCATGGTGTAGGTCTTAAGAATTTACTCCTTAGTTTGGGAAACATCTGTTGAATATAAAGCAGCAATTGTACTGCTATTTGTTTCTTAATCATGTGCCAGAAGCTTCTTATTAAGGCTATTCAAGTGACCTGTGTGACAAATTATTGCCTCAATGCTTTTCCTTATGGGCACTGCCATGGTCATGCTGTTAGAAATCCAGCTAGTAACATTACAGCCTGATCTCTGTAGGGGACATTTCAGCAACCTGCCAGGAGCAGACCAGAGAATGAACTAGGACATGTAGTTTACTGCTTAGTAGTTTAGTCCCCAAATAATGACACAGCCAGATACCAAGCCCAAATTCCTCTCAATTTGTGTCCAATAGGAGGAACTGGGTAACCACTCCAGCTTTTTCCTTTCCTATTTCATCATCTACTGCTCTTGAGAGGACTTAACTATGGATATGAGACACTGGAAAGTAGAAGACTTACCAGGTAACGTAGAACTTCTTTTATAATGATAGGATTATTCCCTCTGTTACTGTATTCTGAGCATATGTAGTAAGGCCAATGCCATTATACATTGCTTGGTCCTCAGCAGCTGGGTGTTCTATTACTGTCAAGTTATTTTCCCTGTGTTTGGATCAGTCTCGTTTGTTTTAAACCCTCGTTGAATCTTTCCTCAAATCTCCTTATTGCTGGGAGCTGAGCAAAACTTCCATCATGTGGGGAGGTCCAATAATGATGGAGTCATAGAATCATAGAATCATAGAATGGTAAGGTTGGAAGGGACCTCAAGGATCAGCTAGTTCCAACTCCCTGCCATAGACAGGGACACCTCCCACTAGTACAGGTTACTCAAGGTCTCATCCAACCTGGCCTTGAACACCTCCAGGGAGGGAGCATCCACAACCTCCCTGGGCAACCTGTTCCAGTGCCTCACCACCCTCACTGTAAAGAACTTCCTCCTAACATCCAGTCTAAATCTCCCCTCTGCCAGTTTAAGCCCATTGCCCCTTGTCCTGTCATTGCAGGACCTTGTAAATAATCCTTCCCCAGCCTTCCTGTAGGCCCCCTTCAGATACTGGAAGGCTACTATCAGGTCCCCTCGAAGTCCTAAGACCCTGCACTAGAATTTTTAACATTTCCAGGAGTTCTCTGGTTCAGATGCAGCTACAGGTAGGCATGATAGGAGAGCCGTCCATTCAAGCCTGACAGAGCTTTAAAAAGGCTGTGCAGCTTTGAGGTGAATCTTACAGAGTAGGGTTATAGGTGGGACCTGATGATCCTGAGGGTCTTTTCCAACCTGGATGTTTCTGTGGTTCTGTGAATATTTGTTTCTGTTTTCTCTCAACTTCTGCAATCTGATTCCTCCCCACTCTACTATGTAAGGGTGCTGACCTCACAACCTCAGACAGCACTAACTTCAAAATGCAGTTTCTATCTGTTCTGGAAGACATAAAAGTCTTCAAATTTGCTTTATAATAATGATTTTTAAAAGGCCAAATAAAGCACTGAAGTGCATTGTAGTGAGTTACATCCTATGCAACATCTAGAGTTATAATTGGAACAAGATCACAGGCTCACAGGATGTCAGGGGTTGGAAGGGACCCAAAAAGATCATCAAGTCCAACCCTTCTGCCAGAGCAGGACCATACAATCTAGCTCAGGTCACACAGGAATGCATCCAGACAGGACCTGAAAGGCTCCAGAGAAGGAGACTCCACAACCTCTCTGTGCAGCCTGTGCCAGTGCTCTGGGACCCTTACAGTAAAGAAGTTCCTCCTTGTGTGGAGGTGGAAACTCCTGTGCTGCAGCTTCCATCCATTGCTTCTTGTCCTCCAGGGAGCAAGTGAGCAGAGCCTGTCCCTTCCCTTTTCTGACCCCCAGCCCTCAGATATTTATTAAATCCCCTCTCAGTCTTCTCTTTTCCAGACTAAACAGCCCCAGGTCCCTCAGCCTCTCCTCATCAGGCAGTGCTCCAGTCTCCTAATCATCCTTGTAGTCTTCTGTTGCACCTTCTCCAGCAGATCCCCATCCCTCTTCAACTGGGGACCCCAAAACTGAAGGCAGAACTCAAGATGAAGCCTCACCAGCAGAGTAGAGGGGGAGGAGAATCTCCTTTGATCTACTGGACAGACTCTTCTCAATACACCCCAGGATCCCATTTGCCTTCTTAAGGGCACGTTGCTGTCCTGTGGATGTTATCCACAAGCACTCCCAGGTCCCTCTCCACAGGGCTGCTCTCCAGCAGATCACCTCCCAACCTGTACTGGTACAGTTTATTATTGCTCCCCAGATGCAGGACTCTGCAGTTGTCCTCGTTGAACCTCATTTGGTTTCTCTGTGCCCAGCTCTCCAGTCTGTCCAAATCTGGCTGGATGGCCACACAGCCTTCAGCTATATCAGCCAAGCCTCCCAGTTTGGTGTCATCAGTACCAAATGTGATGTTTTTGGCTTGTCAAGCAAACAGAAAGCTTTCCTTCAGATTTTAAGCAATGTGTCTGTATATACAAAATGCTTTCATTTCACTAAATTTCCAACACCAAACCTGTTTGCTTCAAATTTTTTTAACAGTTCTGCTTTAGTACTCTTGCTCTTGTCCTCTGATAATTTTCACCATTTTCTTCTAATAAGCAGCACATAATTAAACAGAATTAGGTATCACTGCAGCATGACTTGATAGGAGTTACCTCACTGGTAACACACAGCATATGCAGGGCTCTGGATTAGGTAAGAATAAAGCGGTTTATATTTTCCCCTAGAATTCCACTGATCCTGGTCTCCTCTAAAAAAAGGACATGAACATAGATTTTTTTTTTTTTTTCTCACATCCAAAATCTCCAAATGCAAAATTTCCCTTTAATCAGCCCTGTTTGTTGTCTTTGTAGACCTGCTGCATTTTACACGACGAATCATTCGGTTTTCCGATGCCCACAGAAGAAAACAGCCTTTTGACACCCATCTGCCCAAGAGGCAAGGCTGAGAACAGAAGTTCATTTCAAACTGCATTCTTCACATTTCATGGTGAAACTGTAAAAGCACACCACAGGATGCCTATTTTTAAGGATTTTCTTAAGACTGCATGAATCTGTTTTACGCCCTTTGCTGTCTCTTCAGGTACAAGAACTGAAATGGGTTTAAACTGGCAGAGGGGAGATTTAGACTGGATGTCAGGAGGAAGCTCTTTGCAGTGAGGGTGGTGAGGCACTGGAACAGGTTGCCCAGGGAGGTTGTGGCTGCTCCCTCCCTGGAGGTGTTCAAGGCCAGGTTGGACGAGGCCTTGAGTGAGCTGTACTAGTGGGAGGTGTTCCTGCCTATGGCAGGGGGTTGGAACTAGATGATCCTTGAGGTCCCTTCCAACCTTACCATTCTATGATTCTATATTTTCAATATTCATTCATCTGTCCCTATGGTTATATTTTAGGGCAACAACCATTAACAACCTTCCTATGTTACTATCATCTCACTGATTTTTAACATGGTCAGTCTTGAGTGTGGTTTTCTTTGTTCCTGTTGTTGGGTTTTGTTTTGTTTTTCGTCAGTTTGTTTGTTTTTTAGTTTTGTAAAAGCTCCACCTCAACACAAGGTGGAACTTCTTTGTTGTAAGGGTCACAGAGTACTGGCACAGGCTCCCCAGAGAGGCTATGGAGTCTCCTTCTCTGGAGAATTTCAAGGCTTGTCTGGATGTGTTTCTGTGTGATCTGAGCCAGGTCCTGCTCTGGCAAGGGGGTTGGACTCAAAGGTCTTTTTGGGTCCCTTCCAACCCCTGACATCCTGTGATCCTGTATGCACAGCAAAAACAGTTTCTAAAAGGAATTTTACAGGGATATTTATCTTCGAAAGCACAGATAGCCTGGAAGGGTGTGTGTCGTCCACCTGGCAGCTAGCAGACATTTCCTGTACCAGAATATCCTGGGCACAACCCAGAGAAGTAGGCAGACATTCAAGTGCATCCTTGAATTGGTTGTGGGGATTAACAGTATCACCACCACCACCAGGGTTGGAAGAGACCTAAAAGATCATCAAGTCCAACCCATCACCACAGACTTCAAGACTAGACCATGGCACCAAGTGTCACATCCAAACGCATCTTGAACACCTCCAGGGACGCTGACTCCACCACCTCCCTGGGCAGCCCATTCCAGCAGTCAGTGANTTGAGGGGCCCAGAACTGGACACAGTACTCAAGGTGTGGCCTAAGCAGTGCAGAGTCCAGGGGGAGAATGAGTTACCTGCTCCTGCTGGCCACACTATTCTGATGTAGGCCAGAATGCTATTGGCCTTCTTGGCCATCTGGGCACACTGCTGGCTCATGTTTAGGTGGGTGTCAATCAGCACCCCCAGATCCCATTCTGTTTGGCTGCTCTCCAGCCACTGCCTCCCCAGCCTATAGCTCTGCATGGGGTTGTTAACGAGGCAGGAATTACAAAATCTGCAGTTCTTTTATTTCCAGCAAGCCCTACCCACAACTTTATAGAAAGTTGATTAGATGGGGTTCAGAAATTCGGTCGGGAAGATCTTTCACAAGGATGCTTCTACAAGGAGTTTAGTAATTCAGAGAAATCAGAAAACTTGGAAAAGGTTGTGCAATAAAACCCAGCTTTGCCGCACTCAGGAACAAAGGCAGCCTGGAGCCCCAGGGAATGGAAAGGCTACTCACGGCAGGCTTCCACGGCAGTGCCTTGAAATGCAGATCGTGGGGCTCTTTGTCGGCAGAGGCAGGTCCCTTCAACGGGCAGGCAGGATCTGACAGTCCGACGCTAGCAGTCCCTCTTAAAGCCCGATGTAGCAGACTCCTCCAAGTCCTCCTCAATGTCCCTCTCAAAGTTCTCAGCAAAGTCCCACTGGCAAAGTCCCAGTGGATAATGTGTCCTGTTGCCATATATATGCTGGGGCGATTTGCTCTCCCCGGTTCAAACCCGCGGGCGTGGGGTGAGGTACTTAGCCCCTACTCCTTCCACATTCCAAAACCCCCAAACCAGAGGGGTGTGGGGGAGCAGAACAGTTTCATGCCCTATTCAAACCTTCAGTGGGGCAGGCACTTGGGTGTGCCCCGCCACAATCCTGATCCCCTGCAGCTCAGCTGTAAGGCACAAAGAGCTTACCTGAACACAGCACTAGAGTTGTGACAATGCCACAATGTGACAAGTTCCAGATATTACCAAAGCAAAATACTTTCATAACTCATTTCCCTGACTCCTCTCCTGCTGCTTATCCTACAAGACAGATGTTTGCCCAAAATGGGGCTTCATCTGGCGTGGACTTAATTTGAGTCCAAGAGATAGAAAAGCATCAGAACAAGACAAAGGGGATCTTTGGAAGTTGCAGCTCACCTCTATTATTTCCTGCATTTTCCATCCTTGAATGGCTCTAAACAACCATGCAGTGAGTAGCCTCCATCCTTTGCAGATGGGCCTGGTCTGGCCTCACAAGCAACCTGCTTTGTGAGTTGCTTGCTACATGAGTTCTGGTTTCAACCTATACAAGCATATAGGCAAACAAAGGAGAAAAAAAAAAGTCAAAAAATTAAACCAAGCTATCTACTAATGTCTCAGTTAAATAAAATAAGTGACTGCATAAACTACTCACTTATACAGGCAAGCTATGTTCCCAGTATCCCTGTGCACAGTCTGTGGAGTTTGTAGCATGTTTTGTTGATTTTTCATTATGTCCATCTGTACATATGCTATAGTTACCAGAGGAAAGTTAAAAATACCTCCTAGGTGTAGCAATATGTAACACAGATCCTCACCAGTAAATGAGGAAACGAGTAAATTCCCTACTCTCCTGAAGAATTCTTCACAATGACAACTCCCTCCTTCCCATCCCACACACATACGCTCTCACATGCCTGGAAAAGCTGGGGGTGGGAGAAAGCTGAGCTTTGCAACATTGTCTGGAAGCTCATCAGACCTGAGCTACTTCCAAAGAAAGCAGGAAGCAAGTTCAAAGCCTCTGCTGATCTGGGTGCTCTGTGAACTGGCACTATTCTCAGGGATGACTGTGCCCACTGCTGAGACTCGAGTTCACTGAGCCAGAGAAGAGGATGAACAAGCATGTACCCCTTTATGAAACACAAACATGGTGGGAGGAAAGCCCAAACCTGCTGAGGTGCCTTGCAATACTGACAGGAGGCAATAGCAACCAAATCCAGGTGAACTGCAGTGGCTCCCAAGCGCTGGCAGAAGATGCTGAGAGTGAGCGAAGCCTAAAGAGAGGAGATGAACAGAGGGGAGGTAATCCTGGCACTGCTGGCATTGTCACGTCAGGGGATCTGAAAGGTTCTCAGTTGAAGCTGCTTTGACACGTTGGCTTTTTTCTTCCCTAAATGCATGCATTTTTAAAGTCTCTGTTTTATGGATTCTAGATATTGTGCTGAGAAATTAAGAAACAGCCTTCCAGGAAAATCATAGAATGGTAAGGTTGGAAGGGACCTCAAAGATCATCTAGTTTCAGGCCCCCACCATAAGCAGGGACACCTCCCACTAGTACAGGTCCCTCAAGGCCTCATCTCACCTGGTCTTGAACACCTCCAGGGAGGAAGCAGCCACAACCTCCCTGGGTAACCTGTGCCAGTGTCTCACCATCCTCCCTGCAAAGAACTTCTTCCAAAAAAAATATTAGGCTATTTCAGCAGCTAGCAGGAAAACATGGTTGAGGATCACAGAATGTCAGGGGCTGGAAGGGACCTCTAAAGCTCATCCAGTCCAACTCCCCTGCCAGAGCAGGATCTCCTAGAGCAGATCACACAGGAATGCCACCAGCTGGGTTTGGAATATCTCCGGAGAGGGAGACTCCACAACTCTCCTGGGCAACCTGTTCCATCTGATGAGCTGTACCACCATATTCTTTCCCTTCTACCAGCTATTACTGGATACTGCACTGAGATAAAAGTTGCACAATTTCTGCATTAGTTTGGGCCTGGCTTCTTTGCAGCACAGATCAAACCTAGAGGAGCACTTTACTGACGAGAAACTGATCTACGATCAAAGACTTGGTATTCACTGCAACAAGTACAGGGACAATAGTTGTGGCAGCTCCCCTCTTTAAGTTTTATCTGGTCTCTGAACATCATTATAGCAGGGAAGAGAAGTGGGGAGAAGGCCTGCATTTGCATGCTTGTGATGGAACGCAACTTCATGCAGAGGCAGGTTCCTGCTGCCCTCTGCTGTAATAGAGCCATAAAACCTCTGAGAAGGAAGTACCAAGCAAAGCAGCCTCATATCCACACCAGGCAATATATTCAGACTACATTAAAATAAACTGTGGTAAGTGGAACAAGACAGTTAGAGACAATAGGGTTGATTTCTTGCTGCTGCTGCTTTTACTTCTTGAAGTGGATACACACTTCTTATACATATATAGAAAACATACTAAAGGAGGATCACTTAGAATCACAGAATGTCAAGGGTTGGAAGGGACCTCAACAGCTCATCCAGTCCAACCCCCTGTCAGAGCAGGATCACCTAGAGCAGATCACACAGGAACGTATTCATGAGGGTCTCGAATACCTCCACAACCTCCCTGGGCATCCTGTTCCAGGGTTCTGTCACCTTCACAGGGCAAAAATTCCTCTTCATGTGTAAATAAAACTTCCTATGCCTCAGCTTCCACCCATTGCCCCTTGTCCTGTCATCAGGCATCACTCAGCAGAGCCTGGCTCCTGGCACTCACCCTTTACATATTTATAAACACTGATGAGGTCACCTCTCAGCCTCCTCCAAGCTAAACAATTCTTGTTGCATTTTTGCTTAGAAGGCTATGCATTTTGGATTATTCAGTGCCAGTAGCTTGCATTGGATAGACCATCACAGCCTTGACTGTACCATAATCTGTTTTCTCTTCTGCTTTAGGACTGAACAGAACTTGATCCAGACTTACCAAACTGTTAGTAAGTCTCCCTAAGAAAATGCCCCAAAGAAGGTGCCTGGAGACTCTTTTGCACTGCACTGTCACTGCGGCACTGGGAAGGTACCAAACTTTGCTAGCAGCACAGCAGTTAGCTTGTCCAGACAAAACATCCCCTGAAGTAGTTTACATCCATTTAAAAAAACCCCAACCAAACACAAAACACCATCTAATTCCTCATCTTAAAATAAGATAGCAGTACTACTTATAGATAGGGAAGGATGCTGGTCACTGTGTAACACTGATGCCTATTCATTGTTCCCTACATAAAGAATTCCTTTCAGCTCTTTTCCCAGGAGTTCTTCATGTACCTTTAAAGCTTTGTAACCTACCGAGACTTTTACAGAGCTACAGCAAAATTTGCATAACATTTTCTTCCACCATTCTTTTTCTTTTGTGTTCTTTCTCTTTACTACTCAAACACCACCAAGACCAAATGTACTGAAAATGGTTAAGATGCATTGTGTTTCTTCTCTTACCTCCATACTGTTCACACAAAATCACCACCTGAAGACAAGAAGATATATTTATGGGCAATAAACAAGATTTAGCTATTCAGTTTGATTTCCTCCACCCCCTCCAAAATAAAAGGCATCACAGTGATGGGAGCACTACAGGAATATGGCAAATTTAGCTTGGCAACAGGCATGTGTGAAAGACTGCGTATTATAAGTCACATACAGGGGTTATAAAGAGCCTGAGATTCTCAGTGCCATTTGGATTTATGACTACTTCTCACTAGAAGGTAGAGGGATTGGACATTCATAGAATCATAGAATGGTAAGGTTGGAAGGGACCTCAAGGATCATCTAGTTCCAACCCCCTGCCATAGGCAGGGACACCTCCCACTAGTACAGGTTACTCAAGGCCTCCTCCAACCTGGCCTTTAACACCTCCAGGGAGGGAGCAGCCACAACCTCCCTGGGCAACCTGTTCCAGTGCCTCATCACCCTCACTGCAAAGAACTTCCTCCTGACATCCAGCCTAAATCTCCCCTCTGCCAGTTTAAACCCATTGCCCCTTGTCCTGGCATTGCAAGACCTTGTCAATAGTCCCTCCACAGCCTTCCTGTAGGCCCCCTTCAGATACTGGAAGGCTACTATCAGGACTCCTTGAAGCCTTCTCTTCTCCAGGCTGAAGAGCCCCAACTCTCTCAGTCTGTCCTCAGAGGAGAGTTGCTGCAGCCCTCTGATAATCTTTGTGGCCTCCTCTGGACCCGCTCCAACACTTCCATGCCCTTCCTGTGCTGAAGGCTCTGGAACTGGACACAGTACTCCAGATCACTCTAGTAGATTTGAAAGTCTCTCCTGCAAACAGTTTGGGACATCAGCATTTATTCTTGTTTGTAATTTCATTCTTGAAACTTCTGCAAGCAGCTATATTTAATAGGGAGCAGAATTCTATCGCCGAGGCTGCAACACTTGGATAGTCCACGGGCAAGGTACTGGCCCTCAAGGTAAATCCACACCAGCATCCTGATGCAAATCTTACAAGATGTCTTCCTTTCTAACTGGTGAACTTTGAATTGTTTCCTGTATGAACCATTATACCTTAAAAAACCCCACAACCTAAATAACAAAAAACCAAAACAAACCAACCAACCAACAACCCAAAAACTCCAACCACCACAAAACCCAAGCCCCCTCAAAAACGACACTAAACTGTAGCTCTCACAAATAGCAAGAGGGATTCCCTTTTTTTTTTTTTTTTTT
>VWZE01012611.1:12858-39264 GCA_013396675.1 Eubucco bourcierii
GCTGAGGGTGCACTCCATTCCTCTGTCCATGTCACTGACAAAGATGTTAAACAGCACTGGTCCCAGCACTGACCCCTGAGGGACACCACTTGGCACTGGTCTCCAGGTGGACATTGTGCCGTTGATCGCCACTCTCTGGGTTCGACCATCCAGCCAATTCCTTATCCAGCGAGTGGTCCATCCATCAAGTCCATGCTTTTCCAGTTTGGTGACCAGGATGTCATGTGGGACAGAGTCAAATGCTTTACTCAGGTCCAGGTAGATGACATCAGCTGCCTTTCCCTTGTCCACTGTCGCTGTGACTTCATCATAGAAAGCCACTAAATTTGTCAGGCAAGATCTGCCCTTGGTGAAGCCATGCTGGTTCCCACCAATCACCTCTGCTTTGTTTTCCATTTGCCTTAGCAAATATAGCATATATACATATATACATATATAGCAAATTTAGCATATATACAAGACTAACTTTTTTCTTGTGAAAGTGCAGTGACAATTAGTTATGCTAATAAAGACAATGCAGGACTTTCACAACCTGTCTACCTCATAGTTCTGGCAGCAGACCCGAACCACTCATACCAGCTACTGCAGTTGAAATCAGTGATGTCAAAATGAAGAGATTATATAGAATAAGATTATAATAGTAGTAGTAATACCATATAGCAAATAAACTATTTCTGCTTCTTTTAGGGGCTTTCTTAGTTCTTCAACCTGAACTGTATCTTAAGGATCAGAGGAATGTCAATCCACCCTTCTGATATAAACCTAATGGTAATTTACAAATATTGTTCATTCTATCCAAATTACCTATTTTAATTCACATTCTTGATTGTTTAGGTTTTAGTAGTATTAAGTGCCACTAAGTGCTCACTTTGCTGTCTAACAGCTGTAATTCCAAGTACTTGTGTAAGGAAAAGTTTCATTTTGGAATTATTCTTGAAGTTCAGTATTGAATAAATCGTTAGCATTTCTATCTGTGCAATGGCTATGTGAAAATACTGGGGTGGTTGTTTTTTTTAGGCTAAGAACACTTCACTTCTTAAGCCAGATTTAGCACAGTGTAAGTGTAATAGTATTTTGACTTTACCTTTGCATCCTCTGGACTTTTAAAATTAATAATTTTCCCAAACTCTTTGGCGTGGAACACAGACTTAACTCGTTCCTAGGAAAAAAAAACCAAAACACAACAAAAACGCAAACACCCAGCAACTGAAGTTAGTTTCTTCAAACATTACAATTAAAATGTTACTATTAAAGCAGCTATGTGATTAAGACAGCCATGTGTACCCATTATACTAATCAAAGTATCTTCACATCGCATGCACACATCCTAAGAAACTTCATTTTCAGTATGAAGGTACAGTAGAGTGGAAAACTCCAGCAATGATAGACTTCCCCTTTTACCATGGAGACTGAACTATAAAAGTGTGTAAGGAAGATAATAGAGTACATGGGTTAACAGAGTCCAGTACTCCACAAGGTTCAAATTTGTCATTCTTCTTTACACCACTGTCTGTGTGGACTTTCCACTGTACTGACTTGCAAGTAGCGTTATTAGGTAGTGAAAACAGCAACTTAGGCTTCAGAAACAGAAGACAAGCATGGTTTACAAAATGCAGTTTTCAACCATAGGTTTCAGTAAGGAACATCCTGCAGACATGTGAAAGGACACTGACAAGGTTGCTGCATAGGGGTAAAGACAGATGTGTTATTCAGTACAATCTGAAATGGTAAAAGTTCGCTTGCAGTCAGAAATCCAGTTTAGAGGATTCCGAACCAAGATGGTTCTGCCTTTCACGCTTGCTGCAACAGAAACAAATAATGTGATTGAAGAACTGAATGACTTTGTACCCTGTCAAGACTGTTCTGGTAACCAAGACGTGTTAATTACACACGTGAAGCTTATTAAAACCAGAAACAAAACAGACTAGGGGCAGGTACATATATCAATTGAAATTAAATCCAGTTAGAATCTCAAGAAACCAGAATTATGTTTTGGTAAAGGAACATTGTCTCTTTAATTACACTCAGTCACCACGGTCATCTTTCTCCTTATGTCATGCACCAATTTACCAGGGAAAGTAAGTTTTAGTATCTTTTAAAGGAAAAAAATGCAGAAATATTCTTCAGTTTGCATTGACAGAGATAAGCATATGTCATTAGAAGTTTTATGAAGATATTAATACCTTATCATACTTTTGAAGAATTGGATTACTAGTGAATGAAACTAAACTCCCAAGCCTTTGAGCATGGCATGTGCAAATGTATTGCTCTGATACTACACTCTTTGGGACTGCAAGAAGGTAGAAGTCCACATATTAGTATATTTCCCTAGAGTCAGAGTCCATAATGAAAATATCCTGCAATCTTCAGAAAGAGTTTTGTTGTATCACCATTTTCCAACCTATGAATACAGTGCAAACTGATGCATCACAACAAAAGGTTCCCATGCTCAGAGAATAATCTGTAAACACCAAGTCACTGTTTTGTTCAGAACGGTGAGAAGCTAGTTGTCTGAGAACGTTGCCCACACCAAGTTTCAACTCCCCTCTCTAAGTGCATCTCAACCAGGTGAGAGGTCAAGAATTCAAAAGGAAAGGGAACAGGAATTCAAAGCTGAATCAACAGTAACACAAAGAGAAACCAAAACATTAGGTCAACATACCTTAGCTTCAATGCGTAATCTTCTACCATCAATGATGAAGGGTTCTTTGGTAAATTCATCGTAAGTGTATTGCCATTCACATGTCAGCTGTCCAAATGTCCCTTTTGTCACAAATAACACACCACTAGGCACCAGAAAATAAAATTAGTATTTTTAAAGTTAGAAATACTTAAACCAGAAATACTTAAAAGTTGTCCTACCTCTTGTTGCTCCTTGTTCCAAAATAGTTCTCATCTAATAATACACAACCATACAGTATAATCTCCAGAAAGAGTGAATTTTGAACCTCCCTATTTAAAGTACTGTGTTTATACCAAAAACCTAACACTATTTTTAGCTGTACTCACAGAAAAAGTTGTACAGACTTAATTGAGAAGGATCCCTGACAGTCTACTTTATAAGACATTACTGACTGTTCCTGTATTAACCTTTTTTCCTTCAATATGCTAATTTCTAAGTGAATCCCAGTTTCACTGACATCAGCCTAACCAAATTCGTAACAGATCTTCCCCATTTAAAGAAATCATAAACCAATCATTCCTTTTCTCTCCTTAAATACAGAAATTAGTATGACACTCAAAATAAGACTCTTGTGCTGAACAATGTCGCTGCAGGACAAAATTAACAGCACACTGAGCACACCTTCCCCGTTGTTTCATCTACATCCATGACAGACACGTCAACGCACAGTTACTGTTCACTAATTATCAGGGCATGCACATTTTGATGAGAGTTTTGAGCACTTATTACTCAGAGTCAAAGCTGTTTACCTTTTTGTTACCATTAACAGGTCTGTACTGTTGACCATAGCATGTGCAATGTATCTGAGTTTTGCAAATCTTCCATTTTCAATTTTCTAAAAGAGACAGAAGTTTCATAGCTTTGAATATGCAGGCATAAATTAAGGTACTAATTCTGTGCTAAAAAATGTATTTATGCTCCCAAAGGCTTAATTGTATAGAAAAACACAGCACATACTTTAAAATAAAAGGATGCTTTTATAAAGTCAGACTATGACTAAAAGATCTGTGACAATTAATGTGCATAGTTACATATAATTATTCGGCTGCTGTTAACGCAGGTAGGCAAATAAAAATCAACCCTAACCACAACAGGCAAGGAACAATGTTTCAGGGCTCACTTTTTTTAGTGTGCCTAGCTTCTGCTCATACAGGTCTGAGATGATAGAAAAGTAAGGATTCGTTTCCTCAATTATATCAAGTCAACTCCAAAGCATTAATCTTTTTACTTAATATTTTCCTACATCTGCTATGAATATTCTTTTAATGGACAATAAATTTTAAATATGGTTGATAGCAGTAAGTTGCATTAAGATAGCAGTAAGCAGTGGTTGAGTAAGAGGCTCTATAACTATAACATGATCTGGCAACTACACGATTTCTGACTTTCTGTGCAGTAAGAGACTAAATTAGTGATGAAATTAAGACTGCTGTATCTTAGTTGGGAATAGCAACATGACTGCAAACAAACTGGAAGGTAAAACGGGTTAGTATAAGCAAGTACAATTCAATAAACCTTAGCTACAAATACACCGCTTCAGGCATGTATGCTAATATTTCAAAACACGTAAGTTAGTTCTCAATGAACTTAATAAAATAGAAAAAATCATCTAATAAGTATTGCTCATCACTGTAAAACAAGATATATTCTACAGCTTCTAGTTTTGGTGCAAGGATAACTCTACCTGCCCCAAAAGACTTTCTAAATTATGCCTTGCCTCAAAGATGCTGATTCTTCAGTGACTAAAGTGCAAGAATATTTGAGTAATGGGTTTCCAAAAAGTGAGTTTTCCAGAAAGCTCTCAGAAAGTTCAGACTATTTCTCTTCTCAACTCTGTGGCTAAAAACAAAACAAAACAAAACAAAACAAAAAAAAATCATCACAGCTGTTGATTAAGTACCTACTTACTTAAGTCACTGCTTACATATATTTCTGTAAGAACTGGACTTAGGAACAGGATGAATACAGCAAGAAGAATAGTGTAAGAAATAGAAATTATGGGCTTGGAAAACAGATTTTTGTTATTTATTGAAACTTATTCAAGCTTTGTCTAGGGACTGCCATGCCTGATTTGAGTCCTTCCCTTCCTCTCACATTTAAGTCAGAGGGCCTACTGCTGACAGTCAATAACTAACAAAAAGAGCAATTGCAGGGTTCTATACCTGGGCCAGAACAATCCTCACTATCAATACAGACTGTGGGATGACGTGATCTAAAGCAGCCCCGTGGAAAAGGATTTGGGGCTCTGATGGCTGAGAAGCTGGACATGAGCAAACAGTGTAAGCTTGCAGTACAGAAGGCAAATCACATCCTGGACTGCATCAAAAGATGTGTTGCCAGCAGATACAGAGAGGTGATTCTGACACTTTGCTCTGCTCTGGTGAGACCTCACCTGGAGTACTGCATCCAGGTTTGGAGCTCTCAATACAGGAAGGACATGGAGCCAACAGAGCAGGTTCAGAGGAGGGCCACAAAAATGATCAGAAGTTGGAGCTCCTCTGCTACAAAGACAGGCTGATGGAGGTGGAGTGACTCTGTGGAGACCTAATAGCAGTACCTGAAGGGGGCCTACGAGAAGGATGGAGACACTGTTTACAAAGGCCTGTAATGACAGGACAAGGAGCAATGACTTCAAACTAGAGAAAAGCAGATTTAGATGGGATATTAGGAACAGGTCCTATACCATGAGGGTAGTGGAACATTGGAACAAGCTGTCTAGAGAGGTAGGTGGTTGCATCCTATCCGTGGAGATATTCAAGATGAGGTTCAACAGGGCTCTGTGCAACCTGATGTAGTTGCGGATGCCACTGCTGCTTGCAGCAGGGAGTTGGACTAGATGACTTTTGGAGGTCCCTTCCAAAGCTGACCATTCTGTGATCCTTCTAGTTACAGTTTTAAAAAATACTATTAGTTTGTGTGATACAAGAGTCATAATGTTTGACAGCCTTCTTGAATTCAATTGAAAGGACATGTAAACCCACCCATCCCTCCAATATGTAAAATATTCCTTTTGCTGCCACGCAAAGTTCTCTCTAAAACTTTTATCAAAGATAACAAATCTTTCATTACCTACTCCAGTTATCTTAATGTGAAATGTCATTCCTGAAGCTTTTGTCTATGTGTAAGTGCTTGAATTCCAGGTTCCATTCAGTTGTGCTGAACACTAATTCTGAAATCAACATGGTTTTGTTTAACAGTAATTTGTCAAAAAGAAAATTTCAGTTTAAGGCCACAATATGGTGGCCAGTAGCTTCCTTTTGGAACATAGTTTCTACTTTGCAACAGAGTTATTTTCCTATGCTGACTGGCAGAATTGTCTTGGTCAATTTTTGATCTGAATGCCAAGAGAGTTTGATGAGCTGAATGGTTAAATCCTACTGATCTACACTGTTATTATGATATCCAGATCTAGATGTTCTGTTTCCTGCACCGACTTGTAGCATCTGTTATCAAAAGGGAAATTAAAAAATACTTACATTTTCTCTTCTGTATTCTCTGTGAGCAAATTAGCTGGTGTATGCTTTGCCTTTGACACTTACAGTTTTCACTTGCTTTTCCTCCACATAAACTCATTTACACTTCAAGCACAAACAAGCTAAAATGAAACTGAGTCACACAAGTTACTGTTACTGTGTTCCTCTGAAACATACCTAAGCCTTCCATAGAAGGACTTACATGCTATGGGTCATGCTCTTTCTTTTAATCTACATGACAGGTTTTCCAAAGGAGGATGGAGAATCACAGAATGTTAGGAAGAGACTTCTAGAGATCACTGAGTCCAACCCTGCTGCCAAAGCAGGATCACCAAGGCTGCACAGGAATGCATCCAGGTAGGTTCTGAAAGTCTCTGCAGGAGTCTCAACAACCTCTCTGGGCAGCCTGTTCCAGTGCTCTGTCACCCTTACCCTCACCATAAAGATGTGTCTCCTCGCATTGAGGTAGAACCTCCTGTGTTCCATCTTGTACTCACTGTTCCTTGTCTTACCGCTGGGCATAACCAAAAAGAGACTACAACCTTCATCTTGACACCTACCCCTCAGATGTTTATAGATAGCTGTAATTCAATTAAGGGAGCAGCAAGCTAGATGGAATGCATGAATGCCTGCCTGGGAAGAGTTAGCACAGCATTGAATAAAATGAAGTTCTTTCGAACTGTGGAAAATCATTTGTGCCTGTAACTTTATGATTTGAGCCCAGCCCCAAGGTGGGTGAGAGATGGAAGGAAAGCAAGAGAATAGCACACTCTTCCCGCTCTGCAGATGCTCTTCATGGCAGACTGAAGTTTGAATACTGAGAAACAAGAGTCCATTCAGCCCTGTTTCAACACTGTCACCTGATCTGAAGCTTACCTCACAACCAAAAAAGGATCACTGAATTGAAAGCTGAACACCTCCAACACAGTAGGACACAGGATTGAAGTGCAGCTTTTGGAAGGATTGTCTTCTCTACAAGTTTACATCCGCTGCAGCATAGCTGAACAGCAACTTGATCTAACATCATTAAAAAAGCCCTCACAAGCTTATAGAGGCAAATTAAACATTTAAAAAAAAAGGTTTTGAATTTATTTTGGTTTAGGTTAGGCTATGACACAGAAATCTCCACTGATTTCAGGACACAAGTGTCAATGACTTACGTTTGTAAGCCTGAAAGTAGCCTATCTTTCAGCTTTATTCACTGACAGAAAGAAGACTAGTGACTTCTGGCAGGTCTACAGCATCTGTAAATGACTAACAACAACAAACATATAAACACTTTTACATGATGCCAGAAAATGCCTCTGGTATCTCTCTGCATTAACTGAACTCTACAGAGCATCTTGAGAAAACAAAAGATCAAAGATCAAAAGGGAAGTACTGGGTAACATTAAGCATAAAAAGAGAACAGTCGTTTCTTCACCTCAACAAGGAGGAAGCCTATAAATTCAAGCTGCCATCATGAGAGTCACTAAAAACGAACACTTGGGAATGGCTGAATCACCAACATGAGCTGTAGCTGACAAAAGGAAGAAAACCTGGCAATTTGAGCTGAAAAGATGGCACTTAGTCCTGGTGTTTTCACTAACAGTACTGGACTTCACAATTCAATTCACCACTGGAAAAAATATGAAAAAGAAATCAACTGTGCAGCAAAAAATGGAGCTATTAAAATACATTAGACTGAAGAAGGAAAAAAAAAAAAGTGTCAGAAAATATGACCTTTTTTTCCATAAGTTACTTTAAATCCCTAAAGAAATAAAGACAAACTGGGATTTCCACACCCACCCCCCCTCCCCCCATTTTTGGTATCTTAAAAGATTATCACTTTCATCTACTTATCTATTTTGACAGGTTTTTGTTCCATGACTTACAAATAAATTAAATATTAATACCCCAGGTGATACAATTTTTTGTTATTCTAAACTTAAATCATTTCTTTTCTCAATGTACATTCCAAAGATGCCAAATTCAGCACAGAATCAAGTATAATACATGTAGAAAATTACATGAAAACTTCAAAATTAGAAATATATTCCACGAAAGAGACAAATTATTCTAGGTAATATAATAACTTTTGCCCAGCTACACCAGCAACAGTTTTTTACAGTATAGGTGAGGTGGGGTTTTTTTGTTTGTTTTGGTTCATTTGGTTGCTCTTGTTTTTTGAAGGAGTTAGGATTCTACAGTCTTTCAATCAAGTAATTATTTTTTAACTATACTGCAACAGAATTTGCAATATAACTCATTCTAATTATATTGCAATTATATTTGAAGCAGTGATACCTAACCCAGAAACACTACCATTCATGCTAAATTTTACTTCTACGTTCTGTGATGATTTGTGGTACTGTAAGCTAAAAAACTTAAAATTAGCACAATGTGATATAACAAAAAAAGTTGCTTCTAAAAACCAAAATTCTTATTTCTGCACGGGTGATTTTTCAGTCTGTGCTGGCTTGAGGCTAATTGGAGTATTTTAATGAGAGAAATTAGATCATTGGTTGTGAAAACGATGATGGTTGTGGATGCTCCCTTCCTGGAGGTGTTCAAGGCCAGGTTGGACGAGGCCTTGAGTGAGCTGTACTAGTGGGAGGCGTCCCTGCCTATGGCAGGGGGTTGGAACTAGATGATCCTTACCTTACCATTCAATGATTCTATGTCTGTATCACTCATTGGTTTGCTGAGAGCTAAAACCTAAAATGTAAATAATCTCTCTCAGTCTGGTCTGTGTCAATGGATATAACCACTGTGGTCTTGGGACACTGCCCTGTTCATTTTTCCTTTGATCTAATATCTCTCCTCTAATCTCAGCTAAGAACGAACATGTCAGGTTTGATTGCTTTTGTTATTGTTTGTCTGTCTGAGATAAAGAGGGGTAGTTTTGAGCCCTTCTGGGCAGTTTCTTTGTCTGGGAGTGAGTCTGGATTTCTGTATTATTTCTAATTTGTATCTAATTGTAAATACTTGCAAATACTGTGTGTATGTATCTATATGCTTGTAAATTTTGCTACGTTGTAAATATAGCTTCATCTTACTTCCAAGACATCTGAGCTAGTCTGGTAAATTTCACATGGGGGGGGGGGAAGTTCCTAACCCACATCACAGTCAAAAAGTTATTGCACTTCTTTCTAAAGTTTTGGTCTTTTTTTTGAATGAGGAAAAAGTATATTCTGTTATAATTGCCTGGTAAGACAGGTCATTACAGAAGAAAACAGAAGTCTTATGGGCTAAAAAAGAAATCCCTATGAGGCCAAGAAGGAAAATGTCAAGTAACATAATCAAAAGTATCCCAAATCTATGCAGAGTTACGCCTAACAATTTCATCTAGTTTTAGATACGTGTTCTCAGGACTGAAGATGAAAATTATTTCCTACATTCTTCAAAGAAATACTTGAAATCCCTTTGTACTTGAAATATTCAATAACTGTACCATGCTGTTTCAAGCAGTAACCCACTTCTACCTACTTTGCCAAGACATCCTTTTGAGATGACAGTAATTCAAAATAAGTAACAATACACTATCTGTAGAAATTTTAAGCACCAACAGCTAAAACAAGCTCCAAAGCTGAGTTTGCTTCTTTTATCTGGGAGATTACAGGCATCTATTCCTTGCCTCACTACCCAAGAGAGCAGACTGTACAGCAGCTTTTACAAGGCATTAAGCCAGAATAAGCAGTCTTACAGAATTTAATGTCTCTTCCTTTCATCAGAATTCTGACAGCTGGAAGATAATATACAATGAAGGACATGGCAAATACAGTAAATATGTAAACATTTCAGCAGTTCTTACTGCTTTAGAGCAATGTTAATTCTTCAGATGTTGACAGAAGAGTTAATTCCTGCTACTATACTTATTGATAGGTAAACAAGTATTGTAAGATGTCTTTAAAATGCAATACAAAAATCTAAATTCAGCAGTAACACCAAAACAAAGAATGAGAAAACCGTGCAAGCATTCTTGTGAATCCAGAGTAATTTTTAAAGAAACAAGTAACTTGTAATGCTGTATTTTATAATTTACCATACCGAATCATAGTGGTTCACTGATGCATTTCTCCCACCCCTCCATGTCTAGATATATAAGGATTAATACTTCAGCATGTTACAGATGTTTTACTCTGTAGAGCTTTATATATGTACTTTCATTTTCACCGGCTGCCTGGGATTTCTTACAGAGTTTAGTTCTGGGGCAGACTTCTTACTTTGTTGTTTTTGTTGCTTTGACAACAAAAATATTCATTTAAGAACCAAATTAATATGTCCACAAACAAAAATAACTAAATAAATCATTACTTCACACATCTAAGCATTCCAGAGGATGCACAAAATAAGTATTTAAAAATTATGGGGGGGAAAAAAAAAGTTAAAATTTAAAAATTATGTTAAACAGTCCTTACAAAATATATGTGGTTTATAATTTAAATAATTTTATAGGCCATTTCATGGTTTTTTACATAGTCTAGTTCCAAGAAACATGAGAAACAATGTTGGAACAGAACAGATGAATCCATTTTAGATCTACTTTTGATTTGTTTATTGTTAAAAAGAAAAACAGACAAAATACTTTTGAAATATGAAATCAATAAACAGTCAAACAGCATTTTAACACCAACAATGACTGTACAACTCAGTAAAGTTCTACTAAACACATTTAAAAGCATTCCATTCCATCTAGCAAATTAGAAATAAAACCTGTCAAACACTTAACAGAATTTCAGAAACATTAAATACACTTCATAGAAACATTTCTGGAAATAAATGCCATGGCATTAGTATTTCTTTGTATTATTCCATACTATTTTTGACTAATGTTCAGTTTTATCTATAAAACTATTTTTATTTTATTTTTTGCTCTTTTACCTAGCAACTCAACATGATACAGTTTATTTCCCCCCAGTTGTTGTTTTTTTGCACAGTTTAAAGGGTAAGAATTCAGTATAAGACAACTCCACTTTCTCAATGGGAACTATAGCAGCAACATTTAATACTGAAAGGTCAAAAGAATGTGGCAACGGCCATGAATATTTCCAGTCCATATCATCCTAACTGTCACCATCATCATCACTACTACTGTGAGTCTTAGTCCATTCCCTGTAGGCCTGTCTTTTCTGAAAGCATGGTAAGGAAAGAAGAAAGCAGAAGTATTAGTTTAGAAGTATTAACTTCTCTAACAAATTTGCAAAATAAAAATCTCAGAAAACAAAGAAATTAATCAGTGACATCCTACCTTAGGACACAGCTTGAGAAAATTAAATCACCTATATCCTACCTCCTCTAGTCAACATATAAAAAGTTTTATTCCAATCCTAATTCTAGAACACAGTGGGGCCAGTCACCACATCTGTACATACAGAAATAACACAAAATGGGAGAATAATATGTGTAAGATGTACATATATTGTAAGAATATATCACACTATTTAAACTGCTTCAGATAGGGGACACGTAATACACTGAGTCTCACGCAAAACAAAGAAATATCTCTAGAGCCAGAAATATTAAGAATCAAAAACATTAGAATATTTCAGGGTAAAATAAGAGTCAGACATCAAGCACACTACGTTGGAAATCAGTATCTGAAAAACTTCTAGGTAAGTCACTATTATCTGACCCGACAGCCCTGTTTGAAACATTGAAAAATGTTTCTTTGAGAGTAGTTTCAATTGAAACATTGAAACACTGAAAAATGTTTCTTTGAAAGTAGTTTTGCATTAGAATCTTCAGTAGTGAAAGCTACTTTCAAATGGAGGTTGCCACTTCAAAATATGACTAGAGCTACCCCAGGTGATATTGCCTTTATGTTTTTTTAAGCTGGATAATGCTGTCCTCAACAATACCAGTGGCAAACTAGAATTAGATGTTACATCACAGAATTTCTACCAGTTTCTTGGAAAAAAAATCTAAAATGCAACCATACAAGTATTAGAAACAAGAACACTGGAAATTCGCTAAGACTGCACACCAGAGATGACTACTAGCTTGCTATCATTTTTTTCAGTGGTACACTAGAAAACAGAAAAAGGGATGTTTTAGAATTAATTTTCTTCATATTAACAATAACCCTTTTTCATTCAGCAGTATGCTTTAGTTAAGGTAGCTTATAAAAGCAGATCTGCAACTCTAGCATTAAACTGGAGAGCATGCATAAAAGCAATTTTATTTGAAGAAATGAAGACATGCAAATTGTTATTGAAAAACTTTCCCACTCTGCTAAACCAAACCACCAGTGAATATTAGGGCAAATATAGCTGAAATGCCTCAAATAGGACAAACCTCTTGTACTAGAAAATAAAAGGCACACTAATGAAATGCAAAAGAAACAGAAACAACCAGATTTGAACTCAGTATAAAACAAACAGCTGTGGCTGTGTTAAAAAAAACCAACCCAACAACAACAATATAAAAAGCCCACAACTCACCAAAGGCTGCCTCGTTCTTATCTATTTTCCCCAAAAAAAGGTTATTTCTGTGTCACTTCTCCAACACATCACTGGCAAACAGTGAATCTTTCAAGGTGTATTTTGCAAAGTTTTTACATTCATGCAACCACTAACTACTTCTATTTCTTATGTTCAAATACTTCTAAAATGCAGGTTTCATTCTAACAGAGAAAAAAAAATATCTAACCTTTCTAAGTAACATAACAGCTGAAATTACTTCTCCTGATACCTGTCTTGAATTTGCCTAATTGGCAGCTGAATTATTAAATAGTAACAGTTCTTCATGTAAACAGTATTCCACTTTGAAACTGTTCACATGCTTTCAATGGCTGTAGCATGACATATAAACAGCTACTCTAAGTGTACTTAAAATGCTGGCTTACATAAAACTTTGAATAAAAAAATCACTGCTTACAATGGGTATTATAAAAATACTGAAAATACATCATTGTGCTTATTAAAAAAAAAAAAAAAAAAAAAAAAAAAAAAAGANAAAAAAAAAAAAAAAAAAAAGAAATCAAGACATAAAACTTACAAAATGCCCTGTATCTTGCACAAGCCTCTACAGATATACTGGTATAAACTATGGTGTCATTCTCAAAAGCTGTGTCACAGAAACTGAATCACCAAGGATATCACAAGCCTAAGAAAGTAAATGAAACTTCTTGCCTACTTAGTCAGAAGGTAAGGGGTCATAGGGAATTTAAGAAATGGGAAATTCTGTTAAATATTTATTTCAGTATTTGAGTTGTTAAAATTTATGTCAAATTATCTTTCATTGTCTTCACCTGTAACATCTGACTTCCAGTTCCATCTCTTAATCTGTAAGGTCTAATAACTCCATCTTCACCAAAGAAGCGAGGTGGGCGCAGGCTTATCACATCTTCTGATGAATCTGCAACTCTGACAATAAAATAGCAAATTTAAGGTACATGTCAATATCTCTACTCAGCTATAGTATTTAGGAAACATTCTAAGTTATTTTAGATGAAAACTGAATTCAAGTACAACTGTTGTAACGTATGATACTTTTGTGTATGTATCAACATCGAGCAGATACTCTATCAAAGACTATCACATTTTACTCAGAAATCTATTTCATAGGCTATTGGAAAATTAGCCAGCACTGGGCAGCACACAGCTGCAATACTTAATGTGTAAGTACTGTACTTCCAAATCACAAAATTAAAGACATCTGTGCCATACAGAACTTTTCTGAAACTTTTCTTGCATTGCTGTGTGTCAGAATTTAGTGGAAAACTCTCAATCTTACTGCACCAAAAGTACTCCAGCTCACTAAGAACAGGGCCCTTAAATAGCTGTACTCAGGTGAAGCTACTAAATGTCCCTTCAAAACACTTCTCCTATTTTACATATTACAATGTGAAATAACCTACAGCAATGGGTTTATTAAAGTCAGACTATCTAAGTATTCAATAGCAGTCCTAAAAGTTCTCAGGCTGAACAACCAGTAGATGTGCTGGCATGACCTAGTAGCCTTGGAATTCATCTCAGAGTAGTAACAATATAAAAAATAACTTTTAATGCAGCTGAGAAGTCCTTTTTTGTCTGTATATTTAGCATAAATAGTCAGCAAATTAAGGAAGATCTGATGTTGTGTTTTTTGAACATGTTAACCATGAGCCAGTAGTGTGTTCTTGTGGCCAAGGCCAGCTGCATTTTGAGGTGCATTAGGCTTACGACCAGCAAGTCAAGGGAGGTTCTCCTACCACCCTTCTACTCTGCCCTGGTGAGGCCACATCTGGAGTATTGTATCCATTTCTGGGTTCCCTAGTTCAAGAGACAGGGAACTACCAGAGAGAGTCTAATGGTGGGCTACAAAGATGATTAAGGGACTGGAACATGTGAGAGACTTCATAGTATCACAGTATCAGCAGGGTTGGAAGAGACCTCAAAGATCATCAAGTCCAACCCGTTACCACAGACCTCAAGACTAGACCATGGCACCAAGTGCCACGTCCAAACGCGCCTTGAACACCTCCAGGTACGGTGACTCCACCACCTCCCTGGGCAGCCCATTCCAGTAGCCAGACTTTGGGGTTCTCTGCTTGGAGAAGAAAAGACTGAGAGAGGATCTTATGAATGCTTGTAAATACCAAAAGGACAGGTGTAAAAGGGATGGTGCCAGTCTCCTTGCACTGATAAGACAAGGGGCAACGGGTGGAGGGTCCTTCTCTACAGAGACTTTCAAAATCCACCGGGACACATTCCTGTGTGCCCTGCTCTAGGTGACCCTGCTTTATCAAAGTGCTTGGATTAGATGATCTCCAGTGGTCCTTTCCAAACCCTACCATTCTATGATTCTGTGCAATGCTATCAACTGTGCATTTTTAACGAGTCACCTATTTATTATATAAATAAAAATATCGGTGCGTTTTTTTTCCTAGCTCATCCCTATTAATGACAAAATTGAAAGGTCTAGAAACACTGACATGGAAGTGATATGAAGACACAATATACCACTGCTACTACCGTTAGCTGTTTCATGGCATATATAATTCTTCATACTTATTATACTTACTTTTTAATACCCTGAAAAGTGCTGCTTGCCATGTCTATGATTCCTCCAGTGGGCCTGGCTACTGCTCCCACTAAGCCTTTTCCAACACCTTTGAAAAACCCAGCAGCTCCTTCTTTCTGAGCCCCTAAAAGGATTTCATACATTATAAATTATTATAAGCTACTGAATTTTCTTACAACTCCTAGCAAACTTTATTCATATTTAATTACACTATTTGATATGACTCCTCCACGCAAAGTTTAAGTAAACAACATTTATACAAAAAGCCAGTAGTAATAACAAAGACTTTCATCAAGTTTTTTTAATTCAAGGTTTATAATGTCTCATCAAATATTAAAAATGTATCATGAACTGTTAAAGCAGCAGAAGATCTAAACTTACCTCTTATTGGTTTTGTAACTATTCCCGTTATGCCACTGACAAAACCCTAACAAAAGGAACAAGAGACATCACAAACATGGTTTCATATTGTATCTTTCTTCTGCTTGTTTTCTTTTTTTTTTACTACTTCCTTGCTGAACAGGCTCAACATTATGTGTGTTGCAGAATTCCAAAATCTACTACAAGTTAAAAGAATTAGAGGCACCTCCTTCACAGTTCCTTTATATTTTTCCTTAAGACTATCACTTAGTTGTGTCCTTGTGTTGCAAAACCAGAAAAACGCGTAACTACTCTCTAGTGACTACAGCAGCCTCTACATTTGTTAATTTTGCCTGAATAACATTCACTAGTCTTTGCATAACTATTTGCCTCCTTACAGAAACTAATCCTTTTCCACCGCGAGTGATACCCTCTCTCAGACCAGTGGGCTGTTTATTCATGGCTTCTCTCCTTTTCTGCTGGTAATCTTCATCCATAGTTATTGCAGCTACTCCTTTTGCCATAGCACCAGTGATTCTTGATGCAGCACCTGCCAATCCACCTAGCCGAAAATAAAACAAAGTAAAATGCCAATGAAATTTATATCTGTACATATCAGCTATGCTACCATGAAGACACTAAAACTTACCAACAGCTCCCCCTACTAGTGCTTTAAGTCCTAGTGCCATTCCTTCTATAAATTCTTCTGGACCCTGGATGGCTCCCTAAGGAAAAGAAGAATCCATTTATGTTAAGCTTCAAATAACATGAGCTGCATAATATTTAAAATCTTTTTTTTTTTTTCTAAGAATTTATATCTATCAAAGAGAACAAGAGCACAAGACCAAGTGATAAAGTGTGAAAGTGCCCACAAGTGCATCTGTGAAAGAAAGACTGTTTTAAATAAAAAATCATTCCCTGAAGCCTGCTGCTAAGGCAAATTGAAAAAGAAAAAAAAAAAGAAAAAGAAAAAGAAAAAGGTAGATTTACTTTAAAATTAAAAAAAAAAAAAAATCAAGGAACAGTCTTTTGTAAATTAAGTTCAATGGACTACTCTCTTCTTTTTATCTCACTTGGGTTTTCTAGTAACTTTCCTGACACTTTTAATTTATTTTTTTTTACATTTTACATTTAAAACCAAGAAAGCTCTTAATGTATCTGGTTTTGGTACAATTCACATACTTCACTTAATAAGAAGGCAGTAGAGAATTTTACCTGGTAAGGTTCATAGAAAAATGCTTCGACTCCTTCAGACAAGCCTCTGATGAATCCAAATGGATTACCCAAGACATCAAGGCCAAGAATAAGAACATACATCTGTTTAATAGCCTAAAATATAAATAGTTATTAGCAAAAGTATTTTAGCTACAGTAAAACAAAGACAAAAAATATAGTATCCTCAGACAAAAAAAAAAAACCAAAACCCCAAAAAAACCCAGTTGTATTAAAAAGGACCTTACACTGAGTAAGCATATTAAGTCACCCAAGTAAATGTTACTTCCAACAAGCATTTCACAAATAACTTACATTGATTTTCTTGAGATCGTGCATAGCTAACACATTACCTAGATTTTGCTCATACTGCAGGTCATGATTTGGTCTGATAGTATATACTAAGAAAATTTAGATAATATTTTGCAGTGACATGAATCTATGTGAAGTGTAATTCAATTTTTATGAAAAGCCTGAAAATGTCTAGGAGATTTTACTACGAGAAAAGGAAGGAGTCAAGAACAAGAGATAACTCACTGCCCAATTACAAAACTCTATATGTAGGCTTTTTCTCCTAGAAGATGGATAATGCACTGGATCAACAGGTCCAAAGAATCACCACATTTACTGAATTGTTTCCATTGAATAACAGGACTTCAACAGGACACAGAATCCAATAAAGGATCATAGTTCATATTTTGCTAATGTACAAGGGGCAATGGTTGGAATTTGAGACATGGAAGTCTCATGGAAGCATGAAGAAGAAGTCCCATGGAAACATGAGGAAAATTTTTTTCACTGTGAGGGTGGTAGAACAGGCTGCCCATGGGGGTTGTGGTGTCTCCCTCTCTGGAAATATCCAAAATCTGCCTGGATGCATTCCTGTGATCTGGTATAGGTGATCCTCCTGTGGCAGGGTGGTTGGACTTGATGAGCTTTTGAGGTCCCTTCCAGCCCCTGACATTCTGTAATTCTGTGTGTTCAACAAAAAGCATTAATATTTCAAGACTAACTCTGCAGAGCTGCATTGTGTTTGCTCCCACTAACTATTCCTGCAAGTTCATGCCACCTTTACTCTAGTCATTAACTTGGAAATGGTACTTCCCACCAAAATGAAGGCAACAGAATCCTGAAAATGTCATTGGTTTTCACAGAATCCAAGCACACATAAATACACATAAATACTAAAATACTGAAATATACTAATTCTAACCTGTTTTGAATAATGTCTTGTAACTGCTGACTGGAGCTGTTGTCTAGTACAAAAGTGATAGCTGAGTTCAAAGAAAGCCAACCTAAACAAACACAAAAAGTAAGTCCTTATTATGTACAGCAGAATAAAATCTAACATATGCAGTATTGGTTTAAATCTTGGAATTAAAACTTCATAACCATATACTTAACCTACTTAAAGACAACATCTTGTACATCTGTAAGGGTGGCACCTATGCTCTTCAGCAGGAGATTCAAGGACTGAAGCGGTATCAATTCATTCTTTCTTTCTTCCTTGTTACTGTCTTCTCCACCCGTACTGAGTGAAAAGCTTAAGTGTAACTAAAAGATAAACATGAGATTGGGAAATTACATGGTTGGTTATTAGAAGAACTAGCATAGTACTGTACTTCTATCTTCACGGTCTTCTAGATGATTTAAAATTTGAGATAAGACTTTTCCAATCTTGCCTGAAATCAGACTGACTCCAGCACAGAAAGCATAAATGCATTATGTAGGGCAATGAAAAAACAATCATATTTGACATCACAGTGAATTACTGCAACAATCTTTCAGAAAACAGTAACTTGAAAATGCTTATTCATGTTTTCACAGAAAATCTTCAGGCTATTTCAGCTGTAATTTAGGTTATTAGCTTATTCCCAAAACATAGTTTCTGTAACTAATACCCAAAATCAATGCAGACTGAAAACAACAACATAGCACGGTGTCCAAGCATGAACAAGAAACAAAAGCTTGAAAATTAGCAATTATTAACACACATTTCACAGGTGCCATATAAACACTAGAATGTGTTTACAAGAAAACTCCCACCTCTGCAGAATTGAATCAAAGCACTTGTTTCAGAAATTAAAGTGACAGTCTCAAAACAGAAAAATATCAAATATCCAAGACAATTACTCAAAGGCCTCTGTAGTGCTCAAGTGTATTCAGCAGCTTTCAAAATCAGGTAAAAAGAAGTTATGCCTGTTTCTGATTAATTCTCTTCAAAAATACGTATCTCATCTTGCAAAATCACTGTCATTTAATTTACAACACTGTACTGACTTCATAACTGTTAAGACTGATCTTAGACTGATATTCTCTCCTATCTTCTCCATGTAACTTGTCAAACACGACTGAGTACACTCAAAAAAAAGTTTTTGCTTACTTCTCACAAAGTCTTCACTTTGTTATCTTAACACATAAAGGGCATTTTATGTTTGTGATGTCCTGAGCAGTTCTTGTAATAGAAGAACTAGAGGCATACCTATGAAGACCTAAATGCAGATAACCCAAAACAGTTACTAATACTCTTTACATATAGCCGAGTATTTTCTGGCATTACCTGTTCTTCTAATAGCAGACTGCTTCTAATACCTTACCATGTACTTTAAAGAGGTGAAACTCAAACTGTTCTTTGATCTACTTCCCATTGGATGGAGGGGAGATCCTCTTATTAAAACTGCTATGGAGCCTACAGTTACCATCACAGCTTTCACTATGTCATCTATTCAATAATCAAATCAGCCACGCAAAACAAAGACTAGAAAGATAAAAGTGCATGAGTTAGATTTGGACAAACAACTCCTGTTTTTATGTAAGCAGTCATGCTGAATTATTCAACAGCTGTACCTGAATGTTTATGGGAATGCAGAAATGCTAAAAATACCAAAACTGTTTTTCCACTTACTAAGTAATGAAAAGGCAGAAAATGTCATTGCACAGTAATGCTGGCTTTGTACCTTTTTCAGAAATAACCTAATTCCCCAATCCCAGCACACAGTTTGCACACAAACAGCATTTTGCAAAGATCTCCTGAAGAATAATAATAATAAAAGAATTAAGGTATATGAAGAAGTCATGGATTGGAATGAAATAATGAAAATTTAAAATAAATATTAATTTAGACCTCATGTAAGTTAATGATAACAATGAAAGCACTTTTCCAGGACATTTATTTTATTTTTGATCACTTCTTCACATCTTCATTTCCAGTGCCTACTAACCTGCAGGAGACAAAAAATATTTTAGTTAGAGACAAACACCACCGCCTGTACGATGAAAAAGGCATACCTTAATGGGAGAGATATGGAAGTACTCATACAAGCTGATTTGTGACGTATCCATTGATGACACACTCATCAGTTCTTCTTGAAGAGATTCAACATCCTTTTTGAAAAGCTCCAGCTGTGAATACATTATTTTAAAATTCTTTTAAATTTAACAGCAAATAAAACCATTATGCATTTACTACTGAGATGCAATACACTGACTAAACTGCTTATGCTTTCCTGATACAACCTTTTTACTTACAGTCAACATGTTACAGCACTTGAATTTGCTGCCTTTTTTAACATGTGAAAAGGACAAAACATAAAAAGGCAATCAAAGACATATCTCTTTAACAGTAAAGAGTATTTATAAAAAAAAAAATCTGGTTTTATGGAAGTTCAAATATCAAATATTTTCAAAGCAGAATTTGGGCAATTTTTACCTGTATCAAAGAAAGGGCATATATCCCTCTAAACACCTAATATGTCACAAAAAATTTTAAATACAGGAACTAGACTAAAGACTGATTTCCTTTCTATAGAAACCAGAGGTACATATACCCTGAGAAGACCTCCATCTAGCCCTTCTCTCCTTCAAAAGACAGCTCCTTTAAAATAATTTTTGTAAAGTTCTTCATACACTGGCCAGAATTTTAAATAGCAACATTTCTAAACATCTAAACAGAAAAGACTCGACCAGTTAAAGAGAATGAAGTTGCAAAAGAAAATAGTGAGAGGTCCTGATCTCCTTCAATAACAACATGACCTGCTTAGTGGATGAGGGAAAGGCTGGGGATATCATTTATCTGAACTTCATTAAAGCGTGTGCCACTGCTTCTCCTGGAGAAAGCAGCTGCTCATGTGTTGGATGGGCAGATGCTTTGCTGGGTTAAAAACTGGATAGATGGCGGGGCCCAAATAATGATTGTGAGTGGAATTAAACCTAGTTCATGGCCAGTCACAAGCGGTGCTCCCGAGGCCTCAGTAGTAGGGTCAGTTCTCTTTAATATCTTTGTAAATGATCTGCATGAGGGGATTGAGTGCACCTTCAGTAAGTGAGCAGATGACATTAAATTGGGTGGGAAAGTTGGTCTGTTTGAAGGCAGGAAAGCGTGTTCAATGGCCCGAGGTCAACTGCATGATATTTAACAAAGCCAAGTGCAGAGACCTGCACTTGGGTCACACCAACCCCATGTCATACTACAGGTTTGGGGTAGAGTGGTTGTAAAGTTGCCTGGCAGAGAAGTATCTAGAGGTGCTGGCTGACAGACATTTGAACATGAGCCAGCAGCATGCCCACATGGACAGGAAGGTCAACAGCTTTCTGGTCTGTATGAGGAATAGTGTGGCTGACAGGAGCAGGGAAGTGATCATACCTCTATATTTGGCACTGTTGAGGCTTTAGCTTTGTTACTGTGCTCAGGACCCCTCACTACAATAAGAACACCAATATGCTGGAGAATGTTGAGAGAAGGGCAACAAACCTGGTGAAACGTCTAGAGAACAACTCTCATGAGAAGCAGCTGAGAGAACTGGGATTTTCAGTCTGGAGAAGAGGATAATGAGGGGAGACCTCATTGCTTTTTACAAGTACCTGAAAGGCCAGCCTCTGCTGCCTAGTGTCAGGTCATAAGAGGGAACAGCATGGAATTGCACCAGAGGAGATTTAGATTGGATATTAGGAAAAATTTCTCCATGGCAAGAGTAGTCAGGCACTGGAACAGCTTGTCCAGGGAGCTGCTGGAACCTCCATCCCAGGAGGTGTTCAAGAAACGTGTGGACATGACACTGTGGGACATGGTTTAATAGTCATGGTGGTCCTAGATCAACAGTTGGACTAGATGACCTTAGAGGTCTTTTCCAACTGAAACAATTCTAGGATTCCATAATTGCATTTGTATTTTTAAAGATGTTCAATTAAACCTATGATGTCTAACAAAACTGGACTTTAGAAAAAAATACACTGGTCAGTTGTGCCTCAAGAGCTTGTAATGAGAAAAGACTACATAGTCTTTATTGACTACATAGTCATATTTACACTGGAGTAATTTTGTAATCTTTTCTCCTTATTCTAGTATAATCCCTGAGCAGTTGTACCTACATATCAGAAAGTATGGGGAAGTAAAGAAGTAGTAAATTGCCTTTCCAGCATACCTTTCACCTATCACAGTAGAATCACAGAATGGTTTAGGTTGGAAGGGATATCCAAAGTTCGTCTAAACAACACCCCCTGCTGTAAGGAGTGACATCCTCAAATAGATCAGGTTGCCCAGAGTCCTGTCAAGCCTCACCTTGATTGTCTCTGGAGATGGGGCCTCATATTACTCAAAATGAGTGTAAAAGTTGGTGTTTGCCTTGGGCAACAACCTCACAGCTAAAAAATGGTCTCTTAAAAGTCTCACAGCTTGATATTAGTCTCAGACAGAAAATTTTAATTAGTAAGGCACAGAAGACCAACTTGGTTTTTTTGTGATTTAAATAAAATTTGAATAATTACAAACTTTAAATCTATTAACCTTTAAAAAAATGAAACAGTTCTACCTCTTGGTCACTTGGCACATCAGTCTGTGTGAAGAATTCAACCAATGCATACAGGAAGCCAAGATCTAATCTGAGATCCATTTCTTGTATCAAGACCTTAAAATACCTACACATGAAACAAAATAATTATGGTTTTAAGGTGTTTTACAAAAATCTGTAACACATAAAACTTGATCCAGAGCATTTAGGCCACTCATGTATTGATCTCAGGTGTGATTTTTCGCTGGTTACTTTTGAAGGATTTGCCATTACTGGTGAAAAAATTGCTTACCGTAGTATAAGATAAATAAATTTCCTGTAACAAGAAATATTTTCATCAAGTACAGTATACAGCACTGTTAAACAGGTTTGTTTGTTTCCTTTCTCTTTAAATTAAACACTTAAAATCTTTAAAAGATGCCTTAAAAAGACATTTAAAAAATCCCTGCTTTGGTATGCAATTACATGAATAATGAAGGGAGTTGAGTTTACCACTGTTTAAGAGCTTTGATTGTTCCAAAAGAGACTTGGCATAAAATTCTCTTCTATTATGTTTGCCCCTACAATAATTTCAAGTTTAAAGCTTGATTAATCAATAGCAAAAAGAGATGGAACATGACAAAATACTTACTTAATATGAGATATCTGTGAATGTCCTGCAGTTCTCATGACAATGCTGACATCAGTGAATGGTTTTGGTGCTATGAAGTTGTAAAATAAAAAGAATCAGCATAGATTTTTGTATGATATTCCATTGTGTTTTTAACATGAGAATGTCATATGTGTTCCTGATTTTCTGAATTCTGTAAATCAGGATTACTTAATGGATATGACTGGCAAACATCAAAGTCAGGAAAAAGAGCAGGAAAAGAAAGGAAAAGGAAAACAAGGATGAAATGAAATATCAAATTCTATTTCACTGACTTCTGAAAATGTAGCATGTCCATTTAAAACTAAACTAATAGAAAATGCACTTAATTAAATTTAAGTAATTTCTCTAGTCACGGAGTAAGATTTTTCAATGTCTGATACAAAAAATATAAACTGAAGAAAAAAGAATTCTGTAAATTTATGCACTGTAGTTTGAAACTGATCATATCTAGACCAAAGACCTGACACCTTATTAGTTTCTGTGCAAAAATTACAAGCAGTATTCTTTACCTCAATCCAGAATCCCTCCTGAGTTTACTCTGATCTTCCAAGTGACTTTTCCCTGAGTAAGATTATGTAAGACTGCAGCTCATCACATAGTATATTGTCATAGAGTTCTACGCTACAAGCAACTGAGAAGTTGGAAGCCTATACACAAAACAGGTAAAATACAATTTGCCCTCTACAGAGTTTATAAATGGCACCTCACGTAGCAATTCTGAATTTAGACTCACCCTGGCACACTTTTCTTTTCTTATTAATTATTTCAGATAGCTCACTAGGTTGTCTATTCCATACAAGCAAATAAAATTAAAAAAAAAACCCAAACGAAAAACCCACCAACGTGATTAAGGTAAACAATTTATTTGGTGCAAAAAGAAAAACCAGATGAGTAAACATGAAAAGTGAATCCTTACTACAGCCAAGTTCCAAATGCAAGTAACAAAGAAACAGCGCAACAGATTCACTACCATCAAGACAAACAAGGATTTGATCTTATTCTCCGCAAGCAACTTTTCCACAGTTTTACTTGTGGTCTGAATGAAGCTCCCAAGAGCTCCTTTTAAAATTTTATCCAAATGTAATTTTCATGTTAAGGTCTCCAAAAGCACTGAAATAGTGTGTCAAAAAGATCTAACGTAAGAACTTTCATTACCTGTGGTCAGTATTCTTACAGTGAACTTGTCTGACAAAAGTGACACAGTTAACTTCAGTTCAAGCAATTCATCTTGTCATTTTAGAAGTAAGGATTACGTGAAACTAGAATAACAAACCTGAATCCAACGTGATGGACTTTGGAGGTTTAATAGGATAGAACACAAAGGGAAATATGGCTCCGGGAATCTGGTTTTGTATCTAATAGGGTAATGACAGGATAAGGTGCAACACATTAGCTTTTTCAGTAGTGAAATACATTAAAATTAGGACAAACATAAGAACTATGAACACTGCTTGTGGCATTCCATCAAATCAAAAAAAGAAAAAGGCAAACTGCTCTTGTGGTTCAAAATACCCTTATTTTCAGAATTACATCATTCAATTCAAATAGTCCAGAAAAGCTTCTCCAAATGGGTTATAATAAATGGTTCACAGAATTTTTGCAAAGGATTTGTTTTAAAAACTTGAACAACAAATTGTACCTATTTTTAGCTGGTTGTAAAGGAAAGCCACAGGAAAAAGCATGAAAGATGAATGGTAAATATTTTTCCGGAGCAGTCATAGCTGACTGGATTTTCTTTCTGGAAGTATTTAAGTAGTACTTCCAAAGACTGAGAAGCGTTGATGTAAAAGTCAATGAATACAATTAAATAAAAAATATGACAAATCCCAGCAATTCTGAAATTAAATCCATGTTTCAATAAAAGCTGTTTTTTTCAATAACTCACTGTTTCATGACAAAACTCTCACCTGTATCCTGTAAATTTGAATTCTGAAAGACTTCTGATGTGCAGATGAACTGTACTCTACTTTTAAAGCTGGCAGATAATTCCTTCTGATAGGAATCTCATTTGGTTGTTGAATTTTCATGTTCATTCCATTTGGAGTTAAACAAACCTATTGTATTATTAAAGAAAAGTTTGTATGCTATGTGTTTCAAAAGATTATAATAAACTTTAAATTTTGCACTGTTAATTAACACTGTAAAATGAACAGTAAATGTTTTGCAGCTTTTAAGTCAGATGTCATAACCTCAAAAGAATTTTTTGTCATAAATTTCAACACAATTAAAATGACAACATATTGTATTATTTGGAGCATTACTAGCATTTAATACATAGCTTTCTAGTGGAAAGGTAGAGTAGTATAATTATCTAGGATTGAAATAAAATCTGGCCCGCTTTCCTGCTCCACACTCATCTGACTACAGTTTTAATGAGTATCTAGAATTTATCTACAGAAAATGGTGACATTTTGAGCACAATGTGCTTCTATATTCTGCAATAATTTCTAGAACTTTTGTTTTTTATACCTATGTTCTTGAATGACAAAGTTTAATTATTCCACAATAGGGCACTTCAAAAATACAAGATTTTTCTGCTACCAACCAACCCAAAACTAACACTCTTTCCACTCCCAATAGAATAAAGAAACTAAATGCAAAGCTATTGTAAAGTAGCCTCATGCATTCTGAGTACTATCACCTGCAAAAATGTTAAAATTCAATTTCAAAGTTAGTTTCTATAAAAAGCTTCTACAAGTTTATGGATTACTTCCAAAGTTTGGTTTTTTTTCAAGACAGTGATAAAGAAGGGTTTTCAAATGGATGAGGTAAGTTAATCATCTCAATTTTCACTGGAATCTTCTTAAATGTATCAATTTTGATATCTTTGATTTTTTTTTCCTTTGTATATACATAAACAATAGAATAGAGAACCATCAGCATTACCAGAACATTTGATTCCAACTCAATAATCTTATTTTCCGAAGGAGTTAGTTCACTGTAGTCTTTGAATTCTTGTTCTAATTTATCCGTCTGTTTAACACTCATTGGTCTCCATCTTGATTTCTTCTTGGGTTTTGTTTCCCAAACCACATCAGAACTTTGAAAACAAAGCCAAAGACCAGGAGAGAAGGTTTAGCTGTTTCAAAACATGTTTCACTCACCGTAACACAGCTTTTAATGGGTTATAACTGTGTAATGAAAAATCATATAGTGCAGCTGTAATAAGTGTGACCCAAATCACCCACTGGCTTCTCGGTATCAAGGGGAAGCCAATCTCTCCAGTATAAAGAAAAAAAAAAAAAAAAAAAAAAC
>VWZE01012611.1:45867-58184 GCA_013396675.1 Eubucco bourcierii
TCCCTCCTCCCTCTCTCCACCTCTCTCTTACTCCTTCTCCCTCTCTCTTATTCTCCTGTTTCCTCTCCCTTTCTCACTCCCTCTCCCTCTCAAGATGTATAAGATCAACTGTCCTGCACTATATCCAGTTGAAAGGACTGTCCACTCAATTTTTTTTGAAGAACAGAAAGTGTAAAGTGCAAAATATTAAAAAAAACTCACAGGTATTAATTTAAAAAATAAAGATCTAGGCTATCTGGATAGAAGTGTTCTCTAAGAACAGGATCAGGCAGAACTTGTTCCTGGAAGTCTGCCTCAGCTGCCCAAAACCAGATCAATAATGTATGGACTTTTCTTAGATTTAGGAGAGACAATATTGTGCGGTACAAAAGCTTTGGCAGACTTAACTGTCACAGCACAGATTTTTTACAGACTGCATATCAAAAAGGAAAAAATCATAATGCGGAAAGACAAGCAATTCTGGGAGTGACATTTACAATAATTTAGGAGGGCAAAGGGATTTCTGTTGATCCCTAATACTCCTTTTGATAAATGGCCACAGCTAATCTTTTCAAAAACAGTGATCCTAACATCTACAGAGATTTGATACGTAAGAACCAAAAAAAGATTAAGACCAGTTAATACAATTATGAAACATCTAAGAAACAATGTTTGTTGAACAATCTAGAAAATACTATAAACATATCAATAAAACAGCTGATTCAAGAAAATCACAGATTATGTATGTAGCAATGTATCTGAACTTCAAAACTATTGTCTTTGAATAGTTGTTGCAGAAAATTTCTAAAATTCCTGTAAAATAATTCAATTTATTCTAATAACTCTACATGAAATATAAACCACAGAACATCATGAAGTAAAACATCTGACTATATTTTCTAAGAAGAAGAAGTTCAATATGAAGAGGTCCATGCAACTCACATGTTAACCTTTGTCATTTTAGAGCTTTGTCTATGAATTAGTTGAGAATTATGCATGTGAAGAACTCTATATATCAAGAAGTTTTGGTTCAGGGAAATATAGGAATAAGAGAATCAGACTGTTTTTCAGTAAAATTAAACTTTTTTTAAAATAATGACATTATGGAAAGTTGAAGTGACAAACACAAAAAACTAAGTATCTTCATGTACACTTAAAAATTCACAATGGAACAAGTTAAAAAAAAGTTATATCAATTTAATAAATTGAAATAGAAGTATTTAAATTATGTGTCTATTCCATAACTGTTAAATGATAAAACACACACTTTCACTCTTTCCATAATTTAAATAAATTAATTTAGATCATTTTCAGCTCTAGTAGACCCTCTAGCACTACTCCAGATAGGTGCTGCTTTTCCTACATGTCCTGAGGAAACACATGACTGTCTCAAAACACATGGAAAATATAATTTTGATATATTGCAGTGCAAACAGTTAAGCTGCACACCTATTCTGCAACAGTCTAGACCTCTGCAGCACTGACAAATATCCAAAACCCATTTCCATATCACTTGGCCTTGGAGCCAGTGATATCTCTCTAGAAATGATGCATTAAGCACTAAAAAACCTGCTGTGAGACTAATTCAAGAAGAACTTTTTGAAGCTATTTGAAGTGACCCACACAAGGGATTTACTTCTCTTGAAAGTGGCAGAACAAGTTCTAAGTGAGGCAAACCCCTGTATCAGATACCACTGCAAAACCTGATCAGAAGTGTCAGTGTCACTACAGAGAGATATAATATAATAATAGTACAGGTCTTTTCCTCGTACTATTTATGATGCACGTAGCACAAAACATTCAAATTACAATGTAATTACAGCATGTCCTACAACAAAGCAGAGGAAAAAAAAAGAGGATACTGAATTATTGATTACTGAAAAGACACTGCACATTCAAACATTGTCATTGAACCCTATGCATGGTTCACATTTTCCATTAGTGAGTGTTCAAACAATCCGTGTTAGTTTGTTGTTTGGGTTTATTTTTGGTTTTTTTTTTTTTTTCCCTTAGAGAAGTAACTCAGAATAGCTTTCTTTATAAGTTTACCTGTTGCAAAACAATAGGAATCCACTTTTCCTTGCCTTCTTCAGCTACTTCCAAAGTGTACTTGCTTCTATTTGAGATCATAAAAAATGGAGTGAAAGTTACAATTCTAGTAATATTAAAACTGCTGTTGTTTATGGTGACACCAACCTGTGAACAAAAGAACACTGTTAGAGGCACACTGTTCTTTTCTTACCTCACTTCTATCTTCTGAAAGTAATGAAGTTGAAAAACAAATGAACTCACTTGGTACTCCTTTTTACGACCCTTGCATTTCACAGAACCATGACTTCCAACAGTGTCCAGAGAAAACTGATCAGACAGTTCACTGTCAGTCACCATAAGTTGCACCTGTGAATAAGTATTCACATAGCAGATTCAAATGGTAAACTTATAGAATGATAGAATGGTAAGGCTGGAAAGGACCCCAAGGATCACCTAGTTCCAAACCCCTGCCATAGGCAGGGACACGTCCCATTAGTACAGGTCACTCAAGGCCTTGTCCAACCTGGCCTTGAACACCTCCAGGGAGGGAGCAGCCACAACCTCCCTGGGCAACCTGTTGTGGTTTTTCTTGTAGTCTTATTGCATTAGAACCTATGGATGGCCTAATGGTGCTGGTCACCAGCCTCCAAGCGACAAAAGTCTTTGAAGTAGTCTTTGGTAGAACTGAACCAAAGACAAAGAATCTGACAACTAAAGGCAGGCTGAGAGAGTTGGGTTTGTTCAGTGTGGAGAAGGATGGAGACCTGATAGTAGGCTACCAGTACCTAAAGTGAATCTACAGGAATTGTAAAGGACTTTTTACAAGGGCATGTAGTGATAGAACTTCATCTCAACGTTAGCTTACTACCAACTCAGATCCAATCTACCAACCACCACACCAAGCATTCATTTTTCAAGTACCAAACCTTTTACATTTCTTATACAACTTCTATCTCTTATTTGGAACAAAGACCTTTATTGATGAAGTTTAAACGGAATAAAGGAAATTCTTTTATTTAGTAAACAGTTCTCAGTGAATTTTATTCCTCTCAAAGATAAAAATCTCAGCCTTAATGCCTTTGATGGCGGAGATTTCCCATTTCAAGTATAACTGACAAGACACATTTAAAAATCTTATCTTTAGAGACAGTCACAGGTTTTATCACTTTTACAGACAGAACTGCAGATAACTTTCAAAGTGTTAAAAGTGCTTTCTTACAAAAACAAGAGAGTAGAGAGCTGTCACATTTTAGAAAATACAATACCTTGTTATTTTGGAGGAAGTTTTTGGGCTGGAAAGAAAACAGAAGCGGTTTTTTGTAATCTGGGGGATGCTTGCGGTGAATTCCATCAGCTTTGTACTGCAGCATTCGACCGGTTTTATTTACCATCCAGTACGGGCTGTGAACTGCTATAACCATCTGCCCAGTCGTGTAGGTCACATGGACAGCAATATCCAGTTCAGTCTTATCCAACTCTGTGACGCAGTAAAAAGTTGTGAAGCTGATTTCTGGTAGGTTGCTTTTTATATGGTACTCACTTTTCCAATTTTGATCAAGATAATTAAGTAACTGTAAATCTAGTTTTGTTTGATCCAAGACTGCATTATGAATCTGGGCTGAACAACCCTCTTGAAGAATGTTGTACTTATTCCCATTTCCCTTCAAAAAACAAACCAGACAAACAGTGTACATTAAAAGTACATTCAAAAGCCGTATCAACTTTTATGCTCTAGCTAGATTTAAAAAATAAGATACAAATTATTTACTCAACTTTTAAAAATGCTTATTATGCTATTGAACTGTATTTCATTCTTAAACGTCTACCTTGATATACCCTACAGAAATAATCTATGCATGCTCGTCATATTTAACACTAAAAATCAAAACAAAACCCTATCACCAAATTCAAATACATAAATGTTTCAATGAGAGACTTCCTATTCAGTATTTCTTTTATTACATTTAAGTTTGTAAGACACATACATAAAAATGACCCTGTTATTTCCATGTATTTGTTAAAGACTATTGTCTGTAGCTCTAGTAATTGTGCGTTTGTGACAAAATTTTGATGAAATTATACTATTCATGTTCAAATGCTGAACATTACGACCATCTGGAAAAAAGTTTATCTCCAATCTGTATTTCTATTATCCTAAGTCAACATCAGTAAGCATCAGGCCCCAACCATATCAGATCCACAGAACAAAACATCCAGTGCTGAGTAAACAATGTCCATACTGTACTCTTTTAAGGTGTTTTACTCAAAAGTGGCTCTCATCTGGCCCTGGAATGAATGTCTATTAACAGTCAAAATACACGATTTAATTTGATCTGAAAATAATATATTCTAAAGTCTGTCACTACACTGCAAAAAAAAAGTAAAAATCTGCAAAAAAAAAAAGTAAAAATCTGGCAAAAAGTCAGGCCTCTAAGAATTTGTTCAAGGTATACTTTTGTTACATTGCTGACAGTGTGTAAGATGCTACTGTAAGCTGACCCACCTATGTCACTTAATTCAGAGGTACTGTTTAATCAGACTCAAGCTGCTACTGAGCAACTGAAACTAACTATAAAGAGGCCAAACTTGTACAGTTTTACTTAGTATATCTATCTAATGTGTGACTTATTACTAGTGATTAATGCCACCACTTTTCACATTCTCGTACTGTTTCATTTCTGTTGATACAGACTTGGATTTACTGCAATCCAAACTTGCCTCACAAATACTCTAACAGAAGCCCCTTTTATAAACATACCTCAATCAGTTCATCACCTTTCATATCATAGGTGGGAAGCATTATTAAAAAAAAATATATATAGAAATACCTCTGCAGAGTAAGTTATTTCATAAGGAAGGAGATTGTGGAGAAGAACAGAAGGCCATAAATGAACAACATATGGAAAATCCCATTGATCTTCTGCACATGATGAAGACGTCAATGTGTCTTTTACTGGAACAATATTGATGATAAGTGAATGGTTACTTGATTTCACAGACTGGCACTTCCTTTGTAATAAACTCTCAACATTTTTCATAATCTCATCAAATGTAATTCCTTCGCACATATCGTATTCTCCATCCACTCCACCTTCATTGGCTAGGGGTTGCAAACTCAGTATGGATCTGTAAATGAGAATGTTTCACAAACAGTGTGAGATAGAATTTTTTAATTATGAAAGAGTACTACGAGTATCATTACAAGTATCAATACTACGAGTTGTATTACATGGATTTTGGAAATTTCTAACAGTAATTAATTGTCTACCTTTACCTTGGAAGGAAGAAAAATGTAGTCTGGATCCCAAAGGTTAATATAATTGTACCAGCTGGCTGTGGGGTTTGGGTGGTTTTTTTGTTTGTTTTGGTTCTTTATCTCCACATATTTCCCTTGCAAAGAAGGGGCTGATGGAGATTCTTGGGAAAAGGCTATCAAATTCCCTTTCAAGTACTTCTATATTCCTTTTTCAAGCAAAAGGTGTGGGTAAACAATCACTCCCATGACAGATCTGCAAAAGGTGTCCTTCTTTCCAGACACATATAACATTCCATTTATGGATTATTTATACACACTGTATTAGCAAACCAAATACTTTAATCCAATCTACTGCTCCTTCACTAATATTAGTAAACATCTCCCACATTTCTAGCGGAATGCAAGCATATATGTCCAGTGAATCAGAATGTCACTAGACAATCTTAAATAAAATACAGATGGTTAGAANGTTATCATCTTAAAAAAATACAGAGTGGTTTGGGAAAAACAGAAGGTAAAAGCCTCTGGTAATTAAGAAAAACAAAGAAAACTTATCTTCCTAGAAGCTAATGACAGTTCAGTTAATTTTTTACAAACTCACTCACTGCTGTTTTTAGTGAGTATTAGCCTGAAGGTGCTAAGAGTGTAACTATATTGGAAGCCAAGTCTAAGGTCGACAGGACTTTTCATGTATAACCAATAAAGTTTAAGTGTATTTGTTTCTTTCCTCAAGTGCACAAAAAAAAAAAAAAANGACAGAAACCCCCTGAACTGTAATATATCACTAGACATGACTCCAACAAGAAAAAAAAAAAAAGTCTGTACTGTGTGGAGAGCAATCACTGTGTTCCTGGAGCACCTAGCCTCAGATTATTCAAGTAACTTACCTAATTTAAGTTGTTCCATAAAATGGATTTCAAAAGAGTTCCAATTCATGGATAGTATGCTGTTTAACTCTGACTACCCAACGATCATAATACAGTATTAGTTACACTATTAGGTAGCAAAAGGAAAACATTTTTTTAAGTTTGATTGTTCGATACAATAATCAAGGATATTTAAACATACTTCATGATAAAAACAGAATAAAGTAACGTACCTGTAAGAAGACAATGGTATGTTGAATTCATTTTCTGGTGAAGCAGTTCCCAAACATTTTCCTTCCTCAAAAATATTTAGTGGAATTGAAAAATGATTCCTTATCTATGTGAAATAAAAATCCAGCAACAAACATTAGGAAAAAATGGAAAGATAAGTGTTTTGAGCCTGCTTTTTAAAAAGTTTATTTAAAGGCCATAGGATGTTTTTTGTTCATTAGTAATGAAAGTAATAATGAAATCATAATGTATGGAAATATAAGTACCTGAACAGGAGAACGTATAGTTATCATCTTGCTTCCTTCAACAGTATCAATTTGGCAGACAATAGACCTCTCAACACCTGATTCCTCATGCCTCACTCTGTAAATACATCGACCCACTTTTGTCAATGGAATCTTTTCCACGGTGGAATGATTATGAGGATCTAGAACAAACAAGATGAGAGATGAAAGACTCAACAGGAGCATGAAGATGCACTTGAAAGACAGAAATCTGCATTTAATTTTTTTTAATAGACTGAATGATGTATTAAAAAAAAGCAGATAAAAAACCCACAATCATCACTTTTAATACGCCAGTCCTGCAGCACGACTAAATAGAGAGCAAAAATTCTTTTTTTTTTTTTTTTATGTCCATCACTCAAAATATTTAACTGGGTTTTCCCAAAATGAATAAAATCAGTGCCTTAAGAAAAATGTTTACAAGATGTAACTGTGTACTAACAAGGTATGGCATAAACAAGTCAACTAACAAATTGTATGGTCAAGACCAGTTTGAGAAAATCAGTTTTGGAAAATTATCAGTTGTTAAAATAAATCCACTGAAATAGTTATAGTCATAACACATATGCCACTAAAACCAGCCAAGTTTTACCTTTGGCTTTAATTGTATTTTAGTTTACATTTCCTGAAACAATCTTTTCTTAAAAATATTCCCCTTAATAATAACATCTTCTACAAACAGACATATAAAGGCCTCAGAAATCTACAAAGAGACATTGTTTTAGACATCTTAATTCTGCACTAACATGTAAATACAAACAGAACTATCTTATTCCAGTAAAATTATGAAATAAACATTTATGCTACAAAAGTTAACAAGCATGACAAATTCTAGCTGTGAAGACTAAAGCAGGATTTCAAGTAGCATCACCCATCTAGAATTCGAAGAAACACTCTTTTCATCTTATGCAGCCCCTTAGTACCTATTAATGTGTCAAAGATGCAGTATTATACAACACACAGTATTAAAAAAAAACAAAACACAAAACATGTATGAACTTGGGAACTTACAGATCTGAATGTAAAACCTCTTGCTACTCAGAGTTGTCATTGCTGTGAACTGGTCACTCTCATTTTTAGTTCTGACAAATTCCATATTTAAATTCTCTCCATCTTTTAAATGAAACATTTTTGCACCAAATTCAACATTTAAGACACTAAACGAATCACTAGGTGAGACAGTGATAGGAAGTCCTAAAGAATTCATTATTACAAATGGTGCTCGGTCTTTTTTGAAGATGTCTGAAGTTTGACTAGCTGCTTCAGCAAACGCCTAGAAAGCAAAGAACAGATATAAACGCACTAAGACTCCGTCGAGACAATCTATGCAAACATTCATTTCACAATTCTGACATTGCAGAGTTACATAACCTTTCTTACCGTGCCCAAGTTACTTAACATTTGTAGCCCACATTTGGATAGTGTAATGTTCAGCTGGTCTTTTGAAGAAATGTTTATTACTGTTTTATATTCTGGAACTTTGTAGTTTTCTTCTTCTGCATCTGACTCAACTAAAGCTTTTTTTGCTTTTTTCTTCATCTGAAAGGAGATTTTAAAAGAATTCTTATTTACCACTTCTGAAGAAGCAAGTTTCACCTCAAGATCCTTTTTCTCTCCCTTTCCCACTTCTATGTCCTACCATATTTTTTTCTTTTCTTGTTCTTCATAGAATGAGAAGGCAAGAGGCAGAAGATGTATTTCAGAAGTCAATAAAATTTCAAATTACAGCATTTAAAACTATTTTTATTCAAAACCAAAGAACATACAGTTATACCCTACAAACATATCCAGTAAACACTGTATGTGAAAATGTTCATCTTAAGGTATCTAATAACTCTGTGACAATTAAATAATTGATCAATTTCCTATTACTGAAATAGCAAGTCAAAATCTAGTCTCTGTGGTTTTCTTTTTTTTTTATTTTAAACCAAACACTTATTTTATGTTTTCATTCATTTCATGGGGGGAAAAAAAAAAAAAAAAAAAAAAAAAAAAAGAGAAAAAAAAAAAAAAAAAAAAGTCACGTGGAATGAATATTCCTGACCTTTAATATCTCTGGAAATTACATATTTCCAAACATTTTAAATCTGGGCAAAAAGCTCATTTGACTCAGTATCTTTCACGTTTCTTATACACTAGATCTCAAATTTTCTGATTCTTATTTTTAATAGAAATTTCTTAATATAATATTTCTGTCAAGAATCTTTAACCTTCAGAGTTCATTACAGCAGTCCATGGAAAGAGTCTGTTCTATATGGAACAGTCTCTCAGGTTACAAATATATGAAGACTTTTGAGAAAATCAGAAAATAAACCGATAAAGCAGTTAAGACAAAAGGAAAAGAGTATCTCCCTTCCTCATACAAATGCTTATCTCAGAATTTTCTCAGAATTTGTATTCAGAATTTAGACTATTTACTTATAAAAGATGAAGCTGAATGGTAAGAGAACTACCAGCACAGTGCATTTTGTGCTAGTTAATAACTGTATCAGTTTTTCCAATACACTTCTGCTACAGATGCCGCTGTGGAAAAAGAAGAGTGGTTTTCCATCTCTCAAAAGTCACTGGAAGCATCATTAGCAGACAACCTAACTCTAAGAAAATTATAAAAGTCCATTCCATCCAGTGTGATTGGAAAAATATTTTCTAACCACCTGAAAGACAGTATTATTTAGCAGACCTTTGAGTCTGGATCTTAACTTGTCCAGGAGCTGCTTTCATTCACTAATTGGTAGAAAATGAGTCTAAATAACCAACAAGAAGGAAGAAAATTCTTAGCTTAGTCTCAGCAGTGAAAGCTGCAGACCAATTGTTTCTTCTGAGGTACTGAAATGGAAGATTTGAGTTCAGCTTTTGAAATATACCTTGATTTCAAGAATCCATGGTTTGAAAAAATCAGTCTTCTCAACTTCCAGTGGTTCAAGCAAAGGTTCCCATACCCCAAACATCTCATTAAAATAGTGTACCTACCAAAACACAAAAGTCAATTAGCAAATTACATACAACTTAAATCAATAAAAGCTCTATAGATCTTAGAAGACTTAAAATTATGATTTACATGTATATTAATTACTTTGGTAACATAAGATTTATATCAGTTTGCATTATCTGCTCCAGTCATAAATGATGGAAAATTCATCAGAGAAATAAATGATACACTTCCAAATACACAGTATAATTGTTCCACTTATAATTTTCACTTAAACTGTAGATACTGGAAGTCTAAACTACTACAAATAAGGCAGAATCTACCTATTACAACCATCAAATTTTGGATCGCTGATTTCCAAATGTGAGCCAGTCTGGACAGTTTATTTGCAATACTGGTACCACATAGTATTTTATAGACATGAAAAAGAAATACATTCTACTGTAATCTTACACAAATATTGTCCAAGTGTTTTAGCCATAGTTTAACATGGATGCAACAGGTCTTTGGGAACTTTATACAACTGCAAATATGAAATTGTGTAACACTAATTACTGCCATAAATACACTATGTACAGTGTATCCATTTTAACTACCCTAATAACTCATTCCCTTCCTGCTCCCAAAACACATTCCTACATTTTATTCATTAAATATACAGATTATTTTTATCTTCTAAATAACATAATGGGTTTAAAACATTAAGAAAACTTTTCTAAGACACCTCACCTCTAACTCAAGACGAGAACGTAGGTTGATTAGCGTACTCCAGTTTTTGACTTCTCCCAAAAATGAGGACTTGGCTAAAAGCATTGGTACAGTTCGGTGCCCAACTCCAGCTTCAAGTGTTAGAAAAACAGATTCTACATTCATTTTCAATGACTCTCCCGTAGGAACTAGTTCAGCAATTGGATTTTTATCCTCGTTTTCCTTTGACTCTTCAAGAAACCACATTTTTAGATTTTTTATATCTTTCTTATTCCACAAGTCTGGAGGAATTTGACTAACTTCTTCTTCTGTTGTTTCGGTAGTTTGATAAAGAGCTGAGGTAATAGTTATTACTGTGTTTATGATTATTGGTGAAACCTACAAGGAAGAAGATGGACATCATTGGAAATAAGAAGCTAGTACAGGAAACAGTCATCTGTTGTCAGACACAAAATTCTAATGACTATGTAATACCAATAAAACACTTCTGTTCCCTGTTATGTTTGAAAACTCATTCCTTTCCACAAGCAACATCAACTTACTCAGATTCTCACACCCTGACTTTATTTCAGTTGGGAGCTTTCTAAAGTGCGTGATCCAGCACTGTTGTCAAGTTATCTCTTGCACATCAGGCTATTTTACAAAACACAAATTCCAAAAGCAAAGCACTGTAACATGATGGCTAATTTTCAATTGTATTTGCTTCCACATGCTAAAGACCTGATGAAGAACAGAAAAAATTCACCACTTCAATCATTCCTGATTTTATGGGGGTTTTTCCTTTTTTTCTTTTTTTTTTTTTTTGATTCTTTGTTTGGGGTTCTTTTAAGAAACATAATCCACAAACAACTTAAAAGCCTTCTGATCAGGAAGTAGAGGAAAAAGTCACAGTAAAAGTCTACTTACTTTTATTGTTAGAGATTTAATTGTTAGATCAGCTGCCTGTGGATTTGTACCTGACTGTTTCACCTCAAAGAAGAAGTCACAAGGTTGTAATACCTATATAAAAAAGAGCAAAACCAGGTTAAATAGGAAAAAAAACCAACTTGGTTTTCATGTATTTTTAAAATACTGCATTCCAAAAGTACCAAAAGGAAAGATTACCATTTTTTGATTCTTGAACACTAAGATTAACCTGAACAACAATAACATGTTCAAGCATCACGAAAAAAAGTAATCAGAAGCATCACCTCAGCTGCTCTCCATCATTAGAGATTCGAATGTCAGCTACAGTAAAATGCACTACACGTCAGTAACTCCATGCTTTAAGTGAAGCCTGCAGACATCTTCATGTACACATACATGTTCACATACCCACCACCACACCTGCGACTTTTGAGAATCAGACTTTTCAGTTAAAAGCAACACACCAACAACAGCTAAAATTTCTCGAATAAAAGTATCACCATTTGAATCACCATCACTTGGTTCCAGTTTTATTTTACAATCAGTCCTTATATGGTCACTCTCGACAAGGCTACCAGAACCAAATCTAAGGTACACTGTAAACAACATAGTAGTGCTATGTCAGAAATAAAAGCCTCAGATTTAGTTAGACTCGGTATACTGACAGTATACTGACAGAAAAAACTCCCTTGCAGTCTCTACCTAAGAAGGCAAGCCTGCTAAAATTATTTTTGCCATCTTGCAGCCAAGAACAAAAAAACAACGTAATACTTTTTAAACCAGGTTACATGTGAGAAATATACAGAAAGAATCTCATCACTTATCATAGAATGATAAGGTTGGAAAGGACCTCAAAGATCATCTAGCTCCAGCTCCCTGCCATAGACAGGGACACCTCCCACTAGTACAGCTCACTCAAGGCCTCATCCAATCTGGCCTTGAACACCTCCAGGGAGGGAGTAGCCACAACCTGCCTGGGCAACTTGTTCCAGTGCCTCACCACCTTCACTGGAAAGAACTTCCTCCTGACATCTAGACTAAATCTTCCCTGTGCCAGTTTAAACCCATTGCCCCTTGTCCTGGCATTGCAAGACCTTGTCAATAGTCCCTCCCCAGCCTTCCTGTAG
>VWZE01012611.1:59862-92505 GCA_013396675.1 Eubucco bourcierii
GGGGGAGACCCACCTCCCTTGACCTGCTGGCCACAATTCTCTTGCAGCCCAGGACAAAGTCGGATTTCTGTGATAGAAGTGCACACTGGCAGCTCACGTTGAGTTTCTCATCTGCCAGCATCCCACAGTTCTTTTCTTCATGGCTGCTCTGAAGACAGTCACTGCCCAGCCCACACTGGTACTCAGGATTGCCCCAACCCACATGCAGGACCCTGTACTTAGTCTTGTTGAACCCCATAAGGCTGGCATGAGCCCAACTCTCCAGCCTGTCAAGGTACCTCTGGATGGATCCCTTCCCTCCAGTGTGTCAGCCACACCACACAGCTTGGTGTCATTAGTGAACTTGCTGAGGGTGCACTCAATGCCACTGTCCATGTCACTGATGAAGATGTTAAACAAGACCAGTTCCAGTACTGACCCTGGAGGGACTCCACTTGTCACTGGCCTCCACTTGGACATGGAGCCATTGACAGTCACTCTTGGGTGCAGCCATCAAACCAGTTCTTTATCCACCAAGTGGTCCATTCATCAAACACATCATTTACCAACTTGGCCATCAGATAAATGATGTCATTTGCTCTCCCTTTGTCTATTAATGTTGTAACTTGTTTATAGAAGGCCACCAGCTTTGTCAGGCAGCATTTGCCCTTGGTGAAGCTGTGTTGGTTGTACCAAATCACCTCTTTGTTATTCTTCTGCCTCAGCCAGGCCTCCAGGAGGCGCTGCTCCATGATGTTACTGGGCACAGAAGTGAAACTGAGTGGGCTACTGTTCCCTGGATCACACTTCTTTCCCTTTTTGAAAATGTGGGGTATGTTTCACCACTAATGTCACAAAATTTAGGCAATATAAAATCTTCACATAAATACCTGCCTTCAGAAATCTTGTAATCTTCACATAACCTCATATCATACATTTTCTTTCTTGATTAAAGGGTGGCCTGGAATGTCATCCAAATCTTCATTTCTCTGATTTTTCTCCCCAGATAGAAATTGCATTGTTTACCGAAAGCTTGAATTCAGACATTTCCTGACATTCCTGTTTTTAAAATGCTGCTACATGCAGAGAACATCACCTCTTTTGATCTCTATATTGAGAACTTTCTGAATATTTCAAAGGTACTGTTTTAAGAATCAAAAATAAGTTTTCTACCCCACCCTTTATAGCACAATCATTTTTTCAAACGCAGCATTCCTCCGTTTCTACAGCCTGAGCTTAATAGATTCTGGCAGAAGATATTCCTCTAAGAAGAAAAGCTTGGTGTGATGTCCTGTGATTGCTTTCTACAAAGTCAGCCACATTTATGTCACGTGCACCAGCTACAGAAACTCAAGTGAAGTAATCTAACACTGTGTAGTAGCTATCAATGTAGCTCAATGACCAGATTAACAGATAGTCATAGGCTGAATTCAAATTTGCTGCTGTTACTCAAAACCATTCTGCCTCATGCGAGCTTCATAATGAAGTGCTGAGTGGAGCAAACTATCATGGAGCTTTAAGTTCAGATTTTAACATGAGAGGCTTCCTGTTCCAGTTGCTACTTCTGGGTTCCAGGTTTTGAGTATTGGCTCTTTTTAGCAGGGATGGCAGTGACACAGGTGGAAGTGGAAGTGGTTGGTGGAAGTTGGGTTTTGTTTTCTGTTTTATGCATTTTTTAAACTTTCCTGCATTTCATTCTGCTTCTTCTGCAAGTAAGCTAAACAAAAGTAATTGTGCATTATGTTATTAGCTAAGGTTATTACTTGTTTTGCTCAGTAGAACTTTACCTCAACTTTCTATCCTAGCTCAGAGGTTTTGGTTTTTTGTCTGTTACTTTCCCCTCATTTCTGTGTTGGGGGAAGCAAGACAGGTTGACCTGACTACCTATTACATAGATTAATGAAATAAAAGACTGTATCCACCCAAGGAGTAAACTCGGCTGCTATGTTCAACAGAAGACCAACACTGAATTGTTAAGAGTGGGCTCAGAGGAGGGCCACAAAGACAATCAGAGGGTTGGAGCACCTCCCCTGTGGAAACAGGCTGCAAGAATTGGGGCTGCTCACCCTGGAGAAGAGAAGCCTCCAGGGAGACCTTACAGCAACCTTCCAGTACATGAAGGAGGCCTACAAGAAAGCTAGGGAGGGACTTTTTATAAGGGCTGGTAGTGACAGGACAAGAGGGAATGGTTTTAAGCTCTAAGAGGGTAGACTTAAATTGGTTACTACATTGCACCTGAAATATTGTACACTCAAAAAAATCTATTTTGGATATAAGAGATTTTTTGACATTTTACTTCTCTGGGTTCTTCATTTTAGCTTGCCTTACAAAACAGATCTGAAAGCCACAGATCAAGATAGTGTTTTTGGTATACCTGACAAAACAGGATAAATCAATGAATATTTTAATCAGAGAAATTAGATCATTTGCTGTGTAAAAGGAAAATAAGGTGATATCTATATTACCCACTCATTCTGCTGAGCCATATAAAAACACAGACACAAAGATAGATAAGACAGTCTCTGTCTGGCTTCTGCTGCATTAACCATTCTGCCTGACCCTGCACACTTTCCAACTAACCATTCTGCTTCTTAACCCCCCTATTGCTGACCTCTTTCAACTCACCTTGCACATAAGAGAGAGGTCCTGAGATAAGGGAAAGGGTGGGAGGGGGTGGAAAGAAGGTGGAAGGGTGGTTGGGAGCCCCTCCTGGGCACTCTGGCTGCTGGGAGGGGTATTTCTGTATTACTTTAAACTTGTATATAACTGTATATAGTTGTACACAATTTTAATATATTGTAAATATATGCTGGTATATTGTGCTAAGCTGTATATATAAAGCTTCATTCCNTATTGCTGACCTCTTTCAACTCACCTTGCACATAAGAGAGAGGTCCTGAGATAAGGGAAAGGGTGGGAGGGGGTGGAAAGAAGGTGGAAGGGTGGTTGGGAGCCCCTCCTGGGCACTCTGGCTGCTGGGAGGGGTATTTCTGTGTTACTTTAAACTTGTATATAACTGTATATAGTTGTACACAATTTTAATATATTGTAAATATATGCTGGTATATTGTGCTAAGCTGTATATATAAAGCTTCATTCCTTAACTTCTGGCCATTTGAGTCTATAGCCTGGGTGAATTCATTTGGTGGGGGGAAGGGCGGGAGACACCCAGAACCACTTCACAAAATAAGTCAGCTTAAGAATTTTCCTCAAAAGCCTGATAGATATTCCAGTGATGGGAGTTTCAGAACCCTGTGTTCTAGTAAGAACTTTTAAATACAAACCAGATGTTTGCGAACTCACCGTAGTAATGTTCCCTTTCCTTTTTTCTGGAAGGAAGGGGCATGCTTTCATTTGCATCTCTTTAACAGCAGCTGTCATGTTGTACCTTTCAGGGCTATTTTTAATGAAGACTTCGCACTGTGTTGTAACCACCAACGCAGGAGCATCACTTCTTGTTAAATCAGCCACAAACACAATCTCTGGATTTTTAACAACAATGTTCATTTCCATTGTAGATACAGGTTGCACAGGTGCTTCAAAAGAAAAAATTAATTAATTGTTTGAAGATTAAATTACCATTACTTGACATCTCTCTCATAACTTACAGAGAAGTTTTAAAGATATAGGAATTAAGATCTACCATAACTGGGGTCAGAAAACCTATAGCATCAGCCAGCTATGATATGCTCTTATGAAAATGTTATGATATGTTTTCTGCCCTCTGGAGAAGCAAGCCAGTAACGCAGTATTCACTTGTCGTGGGTTTAAAGAGCTGACAGAATGCAGCTCTCAAATGAATTGGAGAAAAACAGAATTCTGTTTGGAAAGAGAGTTACAGACGGGAATTACAAGGCAAATACAAATTCCATAGTGAATCCCCTTGAATTTTCCCCCAACTCAAAACTAAATCTATAATTCCCAGTGCTCCAATCCTCCCTTGCCATGCCTCTTCCATCCAAAAGGTCTAAACACAAGCCTCTAGAGGCCCCAAAACAGGTCTGCTCCTTATGTGTTTGTCCAATAAAGCAGCTCCACTCAGACACAAGGCTGGAGGGGGAGGAGAGCTCTGTGAGTTTATGGAGAGACAGCAGAATTACCGGATTGAATAACAACCTTCTAGTCCCCAGAGGATTTTTTAACTCTGTAGTTCCCAACCTGGGACATCACTAGTGTCCGATTTAACCACTTCCAGTACCAATATACTTTCATGAAAAGCTTCTTAATTTGTTTAGATTTTGATCACCTACTAAATAATTGCAGTAGGCCTAGCTAAGGTGGACACGACTAAGACATTTAGGGTATGAGAAAAATATCAAAGCAAAAAATTACTTGCTTTGCAGACTTAATGTGAACTACCTGAGGCCGGGAAGCATAAATAACCCATGTCCTCCTCTGATGTCTAATTTCTGTCAAGTATAGGGTTCTGTGTTAGAAAGACAAAATTGGGCACTCTAAAGCTTGTTTCCTGACACAGAGAAAAATGCACCTCAGTGGACAAGTGAAATGACATTTCTAGGCAGCAGTATGTGTCAGGATGAATTGCAGCTCCATCATTTTATAAAAACTTTACTGACACTCCAAGACAAAAAAACAAACCTAGAGTGACAAGTTGTAATTGTCCTTTCCATTTTACTTTATGCTAGACATATTTGTAGGTATTTCCCTTGTATTGTAAGACAAAGCTTCACTTGGAAATAAAAAATAAGGGACATGAAGCAACTTCCATGATCCAAATAAAGAAATATCAGTGGTCGAAAGAAGGTATCCTATGCACACAAGCACAAGAAATAGTATAAAAAGAGTATCATAATTTTTGATAGAATTGTAATACCCAAACTAAAAGGACATTTAAATAAAAATTCTTCAATATTTTCAGTATATACCTTGCTCTTTTAATGGTAAGGACTGTTTGAGATTCCTCTGTGCGGCAGCACTTTCTGCATTTGCCTTTAGGAATATATCTGCAACAGTAAGTAAAAACTCCATGCTTGCACACAGGTATATCTCTTGAACAATAACATCAAGAACAGTGCCATCTCTCCCCTGCTTGTAGCTTATGTCCACCATAACTTTCTTTTCAAATCCATGTTTCATTTCCACCATCCTGAAAGACAATGAAGACAGCATTTAATGACAACATAAAAAAAAGTAACAAATAACAAGACACTCTTAAGTTCTCCCTCCAGCGGCAACACATTATAAGAGTGAATTTTAGAAGTAACACCAAGAAAATATAAGATACAATCTAGCAAAATATTAATATAAACTGAGCAAAGCTTCAAAACTAGCTAAGTTAATTACGGGAATCCAAAGGCATTCATACTTCTAAAAATTCAAACCATCATAATTTATTGTTTACAAACAAACGTATTAAGTATTATCCTTCAATGAAGTTCACTGCTCTTCATGAAAACAAACAAGAAAAACCCAAACCAAACAAACCCAAAAACTTAGTAAGTGGTTTATTAAAGCTGAAAGTGAAATTTGTTTCTATATATATGTATTTCTTAATTTAATATTTAAAGTTCACTTTCTTTCATATTTAAAGTTGTTTCCAGCATTACACAGGCTCAGGAAAAAAGTGTGAAAAGGCGGTAAATAAAACATGTAAGTCTCCAGTAACATATACTTTAAGTACCACCTACACCGAAACAATTGCAGTTTTAACCAAATAGTAAAAAAGAAGCACTGTGTCAAAGCCTAATAAACAATAGTTTATAACAAAATACAGACCTTGGTGTAGCCTTCTGGATTGATTGCCTTTTATCATCTAACGTACAGTTTGCTAGCCTGATGGATGCACTCATTGAACCATCTGATAACATTTTAACAGCAGCTGACATCAAAACTAACTTAAATTCTGCAAGTTTCAAAAGGTCATGTCTCTGATCCAGATTTGTAACCTGCTTAAATGAAATGAAAATGTTTGTAGGTTTGCTTACATGTAAATGGGAATAATACACAGGTGTAACAAAGAGTTTTATGCTAACCTTTAAGACTTCTGATAACACCATGTTAAATAAACCCACTTGTAACACAAAAGACAATAAAAATCAGTAACACAGGGAAAACTGAACAAAAGGAAAACTCTACCCTTCTACCAGCTTTCTAAAGCAAGTTTATACTAGTGAGAAGAGGATAATGTTTAAAAGAAAGTACAATTGTCATACTCAGGTTTGGGTTGTTTATGTTTAAAATACACAAACACCAAATAAAAAAATTAAATTAAGTCTCTTATGACTACACATAACATGTTTAGTCACTTCCTAAGAGTATTCAGGTACTGGAAAACCATTTAAACTCCAAGATAGAAGATGGTTAAGTTTACAATAAAATATTACCAAAATTTTTAGTCAGCAATTTGCTGCCAAGTACTGTAAATTTAAACCATTAAGAATAAAAATGCATTCATATTACAATACAAATTCTAGATCTCTCCACAATTTTATTTATATATGTAACTAAGTAAATTGCATCCCTCTGAATTTTAGTCTTCCGAAACTGTATTTTTAGTTAAACTAAGATTTCAGCTAATTCAGCATCACAGAAGATGCCATGTGGTATGTGTTACCACTGGATATTCTTTCTCCTTTAATATCTGACATGACTTAGTTAAAATAGCTATTTATCATTTCCATCAGGTTTCTTACTAATGCTAGAAATCACTTTCTCTGCTCATAAGTTAAACTATGCCTGTTCAGAATAGTCAGGACTCTCAGCAACCTTAAAGCTATTTCCCTCTCTTCATAATAAAAAACTGTATTTACCTGTTTTGAATTTGGACTATACAATACTAAAGTCAGAGAGTCGAATCTGAAGTCCAATTTTAGCGTTGTTTTTATTTTCACAGGTGAATGCAATTCCACCACGGCTGATGTTACAACAGTTACACCTTCCAGAAATGAGAAGAACACTTAATATTAAAGAAAATTACCTAACTGCAAATAATAAAACCAAAACACCAACAAAACAACCCCATAAAAAAACCCCAACCAAACCCAATATCCACTAACGACTCTAAGGACAACTCACCTTTTTTTCCACATGCAAATCCATCTACTTTTAGGATATGTTTTTCACTCTGTGTTCATTTTCGGCAACATCACACAATGAGAAAATAAAATGCTCTGCTTGTATATTCTACATGCAGTTTTACCATTTTTAAGACATAAACGTCTAAGTTGTCTTAACGTTACAGGGTACTGCATGCAAGAATGTCACAAAAGATAAAAGTTTATTTTCAGCATCGTTTTGCCACATTTTTTCCCCATTTTCACATTTACTAAAAGCGTTTCCATGTAAGATTCTTCTCTTAACCTTCCTTTTATATAGTGTGTGCTGAATGGTTTACAGGTAACGATGCTACTGAATAGGAACAACTTTCAATGATGCCAGCATTAAGACAAGGCAAAGAGATCTAAAACTGAACGGCAGCAGAAGCAGCACGCACAGGAAAGAAGACTACCATAGCAGCTTTCAAACCTGGGATGTTAGCATGTCCAGATGACAGACTTTGAAGTGCTCAGTGCATTAATGACAGCAGAACAAGACAGCCCGCAAATTAAAATACATTGTGCTATAAAATTCACCACTGCAGCTCAATTGCTCCAGTTCATTATCATTACTGTTGGGTGTAGCTCAACCCACCATGTCAACACAATACAGCAATACCATTAAATACAACTGAATCTGGCACCTTTTCTTAAAGGCAATTCCAAAAGAAATAATAAATGGAGAAATGCTAGGCCACAAGTATTATTAGAAATATTACCTGCAGAGTGTTGTGAAGTACTATGCATATCACTACTATGGCTAGTTGAGTCTTTCAGTTCCGGTGAAGATGTTGATGCACCAGAGCTTCCACCAATATTTTCATTCAGTGTCCTCAATATTGTAGTAATATCTTCCTGACTAAGAATTAGCTTTAAAAAAAGAAAAAATATTAAATTCAGTTCATTAAGCTATCTGTAACTAAAAATCTAAGTTAACAAGTTAACAGATACACCAAAATAAACCCATATGAGGAAAACCAATTGAACCGTTCGGGGGTTTGATTTTGTTTTCTTTTCCTCATTTCATATATCCCCTTGCAGTAACTTCTAGAAACTGTAAGTGGTTCGCACACTATTTTGTTTTGGCAAACACCTGTCTTACTAGAGTTTAGAAACTGAATGTCAGAAGTCATGCATGTATAGTTTGACTTATAGTCATCCAAAATTGTTATCTGCATTTAGTTACAAGGCACTTTACAGTAGCGGTTACCGTTTTTATTTCAACATTTGGCAAACTGGTTTTCCTCATAGAACTGGCAAGCTTCATATTTTTTGACGTTAAATTAATATAAGCATGTGCACTAATATAACCAGGCTTCTCATGGGTATGAATTCAGCAGGAGATCATGCTGCACATGAGCAGATGAGCAATCCCCAAGTTTTTCCAGTCCTAGTTTGAAAGAGACTAACAGACAAGTAAGAGAAGACTCTAACAGCATACCTATTTTTAGCTAGTGGCAATCATATACAGTAAAAAGTCTGCCTACAGTATCACAGATGATAACACAGAGATTAGAATGAACAGAAAGATCTTTAATTCCTTTTTCCCTATGAAACAACAATATCCAGTCCACCTATGTGTCTTGAAATAAAAAATAAGTAAATCGGATTCCTATGGACAAAAAACATATATCTGTTTTCTACTGATATTTTAACTGCTTCTGATAGAAGTGAGTGCTTACATTCATAGGCTTGAGTCTCCCAGATATTTCAATATCTGGAACTTCATTATACCAAGCCGCAGCTAAGTTTCGTTCAACAGCTACTTCCAGATTGAGTGGTTGCAGCAATTGTACTTCAGTCTGCAATGACCCCTGCTCATAGCACGATCTGCGAACAGAAAAATACTCCCAGCTTGACATGCTTCACATACACATTCTAACACAATCACACTTCTGTCTTTTCCTCATCTTTTTGAACAGTACTGTGAAACAGTATTCACACCTCTCAGAGTTATTTCTAGGTAGAGCCTTACTCCACCAACTACACATCTTCTCTTGGCAGGGAGGAGACCTCAGACAAATACCACACATTCAACACACTAACTTTTGCAAGTTACAACTTCTTACACAGGTTACAACCTGCTCTCCATTGGAATGCAATTCCTTTTCTCAGAGCTCTTCAACTATGGTCCCTCTCCTCTCCCTCTACTGATCTCCAGCACCAAGGCCCACTTTCAAACACTATTTCACATGTGTCTATCTGACTTGATACCTTTCTTGCTACAAATACTTCGAAAACGCCATCAAAATAGTAATTTGCAACAGGTATAACCTGTCCCAAAATAGTAAACGATGCATAAGAGTATTTTACACGATATTCTGTAAGTTAACATTTGCTTCTATTTAAAGATGTGTAGATTGCTATTTCTCCTAAACCACACATCTTAACTGCTTTTACAAAATGTTTATTAATTTGCTATTATATTTCAAGACAACGTATCAGTCAATCACCAACCACTAACTAATTATTATGATAATTTATCAAAGCTCTCCAACTGAAGTATCCCAAAAGAATTACATGAATTTTAACAAAAATCTTGACACTACGTTACCTGTATAACTTTAGTTCACTCAATTTCACTGTCATGGAGTCAACAACAGGTGGGAGGTTATACCGTGTTTTTGTTTTAGCAATAAAGAAGCAGTTCTTCACAGTGATGAGACCAAGATCAGCCACCAGGACATTCGCAGACATTGCTGACTGTGGAACTATCACAACAGGGGCTTTAATATTGATGTCTAGTGCCAAACGAGAACTGCGCTCCGCTAGCTCTTTTACACCTGTAGCTGCTTTCTCCGCAGCCTGAACAGTTGCCTCAGTAAGAGCTTCCTTGGCAGCTTGGAAGTTATTTATAAAAGCCTAGGAAAAGGATACAGATCTTGGGAATTTTATTAACAGTTACACTACATCAAACACACTAGATTACACACAAGAAATGTAGTTTTTAAATGTAGAAATGTAGTTTTTACAATAGCAAACTGTCAGAAGATACTGGTTTTGCTATACACTTTTTCTAAAATCTTTAATAAGATAATCTCGTCACCCTAAAATATGGTAAAAAAATATTTCCATACTAAATATTTGGCAAATCAGAGAGTGTCAGCAATGATACTGTAACAACACTTGCAGTAATTAACATTTTGTTTAGTTTTATGGAGAGTAAATGATAGATTTACTTATCTGAATTTATGGAAATGCGTAAGTAATAAACCATGAGTGTACATCTAAAAGCTCCACAAGTTACTTAATGTAAAAAAACACTAACATAGAATCATAGAATGGTTTAGGTTGGAAGGGGTCAAGCATTCACTTTACTTCTCTCTCTTTGTTGTTGTGAACACCCTATCAATCACACTCAAGTTTTTATAACAGTATGTATAAGTTCTTACACAAACAGATGCTACTGTATATGGAAGTCTTTATCCTCTTCCAGCTCTGACAGCATTATCTGAATGCTAAGGAATGGCCTCCAGAAAATTTAACTTACCAGAATACATGAAACAAACTTGTTGACAAAAACTACTTGAATGCATCCTACAGTTAGGTAAACACGATTGTCAACAACATCCATATTTGTATATGCCGCACCATCTGTAGCATTGACATATGATACCATTCTGAAGTTGAAGACTTCTTTTCCTGTGATGTAAAGAGGCTGAGGAAGGGGAAAAAGAAAAAAAAAATATTATGTCTGCTGGAGAAACTTGTGGAATTACATCTTGAATAATTCTGCCCACACAAGTCTGCAAAACAGGGAGTGTAATGAGCAGCTGGGCATCACTGTTGTACAAATTCACTATCAGCCTAACAATCACCAGTTGTGGTGATCATCAGTCTGCTTACAGACAACAACGCTCTCATAAAACTTAATATTTAAAAATGTTTAAAAAAATAATTTAGAAGTCAGAGCTAAAGAGAGAGTTCACTAAGTAAGTTCTATTTAGCATCTCTATTCCATTCGGAAAGCAATGGTACATTCAAATGCATACCTTCTTATAGAGTGCCGTCTCATCAGAATCCACAATAATGATGTTTTTTAACTTTGCAGTGACTTCTGTGGCTGCTTTCTTCATGATTACTTGGCTATCCAGACCTCACAAAACAAAACAAAAAAAAGACACAGAAAAATCTAGAGACCATTCAGTTACAAAGCTTTTTGCCTTTGTGATTAAAAGTTTTGTTCCTACCTTCAATGTGAATTTCAGCTATTCTATGTTTTTTCTCTCTAATAAAAATACGTAAACAGGATAAATCCGCACAGATATTGAGGTCAATAACATCTTCATACTTCGATTTTTTTGACGCTGTGGGAAATACAAAATAATTTAAAAAATAAAATTCTTCAAGGAGGTGTTGTAATTTTTCAGTATCCCTTCCAAAGTCTGGTTTACATCATGTTGCAGCCTTGGCAAAACACAATGCACTCATACCAGCAAGAATAACACTAAAGGACTGTATACACAAAACTGTATATCCAGGATTCGTCACGTGCTCTTTGAACTGTGGTAAACATCAGTATTTCATTAACTGCAAGAAGTGCACTTAATATACACCTACAGAGCATAACGCAAAATTAGAAACAAATTATTGAGGGCTAAGCAGTTTACCTCAAATCGTGGCAACATGATGGGTACATTAACGTATTGCTCTATCTGGTCTGCTTAGTTACCTGTGCTAAATACAGAAGTCAATAGGTAATGGACTCGATCAATAACTTAGTTCATTTTTCTCATGCTAAGTGCAAAGCCAATCTCTACATATCAATAAACTCCTAAATTAATATCTATCTGCAGGTTGCAAATCTTATCCAACAGAAATAATTTGATAACTGGGTGAAAGACAACATACAATTATTTCAGTGAGAAGTTACAGAAAAATGCTGATTATGTTATTTGGAATGTACAAAAGCGTCTATTGTATATTTAATGCACTCACCATAGAAAGTCTGCACCTTTATGATAGATTTTCTAACCCTTTGTTTTTAATTTTCCTATTTTGTGTAAGTATCTTTCCTGCATACATGCTGTAATGCAAAAATATTTTTTTCTCATTATATAAGAGAACACCATTAGGAGTATTATCACTGTCAGCATGCCACATGGATTACCATAACAAAGTGAATTTGAGCATCTTCAAAGCATGTGGTTAGTTTTTCCACCTCAAGGAAATGTCAATGGCTGCATCATTTACCTTGCTGTATTAATTACACAGATATTCCTAACATATATGCTGCTTGTCAAGGAGTAAGAGTATACCCTTGCTACTCCACAGCACTCTTGTGGCTAACATACTTACTACCACTGAAATAAAGGCTATGAAGCAGAGAAGTAAATATACCTTAACCAAAATTTCACATTTAAAAAGACACTGACAGGTTACAGGACCAGAAAATATGTCTGGTTTGTTTCTTGCTTAAATAAGTGAAGAGAGAATTGAACAGAGAAAAATTAATTAAAAAATCATACTTAATTTCTTAAGAACGTCCTTCTTCTCCTCTGTTCTTTCATGGGTTGGTTCTTCTGCAACTTTAGTTTCTTGTTTGGGTAGAAGATTATTCAAATAGTTCATAGCATTCAGCAGAGCTTCAGTATGCAAATGAATATCTAGAGATGAAAAGTTCACCTAAAAGAACAAATTATATTTATCCAGTATGTTTCGCCATTTATAATGAAAAAATTACATTAAAAAAAAAAACCGAACTCATACCTTTATTTTCTGTAGTACATTCTGATAGGCAGTTTTCAATTCTGGTCCATTAATATCAGCCTATTTCACCAAAAGTGCACATAAAACAAACAAATCAGAAGTTTGCAAATTCCATTAGAAACTATTTCAGAAACCACTACAACTGAAGGTGCACAAGTTAATCTGTTTAGGGACCAGATAGACTTTGCACATGACACTCAATATGTCAAGGAATGAACAAGTAAAGAAAAGCCTTCAACAACTGCTTAGTATTACTGTTCTGGTTACAACTGGCTTAAAATTCAAAGGCAAAGCCTGCTTGTTTCTCACCTTTATGTACTCCAGAGTGAGAAGATCATCTTCTACATTGTCCAAAGTAGTAATTATGTAAACTGGCTTCTCGTTATCATCTTTAAAAAAAAAAATTTACTCTTTGTATAAGACTGTATTAAATTCACAAACTTTATACAACTCTTAATTATCTATAAATTAGACTACTAGTTGGTGTTACTGTGTAATCACAAAACCTCTTCTTTAGTTCTAAAATAGATGTCTCCGCTAAAAATCAACACCAGAACATATTTATCAAAGCATTACTGAGAAAATGGGCTCCTGAGTTACTTTTCCCTTTCCTTCCTCATCTTCAATTTTGAAAGCAACTATCTTCCTCAATGGATAAAAGAAAGCCCTACAAGTGTTTTAAAAAAAGTTTCTTGGTGTTACTTGAGAATAACCTTTTGATCAGATTATAAATACTTACCCATATATTCTGGGCACAGCAGACAAACTTCACGAAGGAAAGCATTTGCAGTCATGTCAAACGTTCTTAATTTAAGTTCAGTCCCTAACCCTACAATATCAAGCTGCAGCACAGGTGTTTCAGTATTACCAGTAAGACGACATAGTTTAATTAAGACCTGGGGGGGCAGGAAAAGTACAGGATTATTCTCTTAGTTTTTATATGAGTATATATTTACACATGTTACTTGTTAATGTGTATCGATCATTTAACTTTATACAGCGAGTGTACAGTAAGCCCTATCCTGAAACAGAATTAGAATCATAGAATCATAGAATGGTAAGGTTGGAAGGGACCTCAAGGATCACCTAGTTCAAACCCCTTGCCATAGGCAGGGACACCTCCCACTAGTACAGCTCACTCAAGGCCTCATCCAATCTGGTCTTGAACACCTCCAGGGAGGGAGCAGCCACAACCTCCCTGGGTAACCTGTTCCAGTGCCTCACCACCTTCACTGGAAAGAACTTCCTCCTAACATCTAGTCTAAATCTCCCCTCTGCCAGTTTAAACCCATTGCCCCTTGTCCTGTCATTGCAAGACCTTGTAATTAATCCCTCCCCAGCCTTCCTGTAGGCCCCCTTCAGATACTGGAAGGCTACTATCAGGTCCCCTCGAAGCCTTCTCTTCTCCAGGCTGAAGAGCCCCAACTCTCTCAGCCTGTCCTCATAGGAGAGCTGCTCCATCCCTCTGATCAACTTTGTGGCCCTCCTCTGGACCCACTCCAAGTTCCAATTAGTGAACTTACCTGATGTTTTATTTGTAAGGTTATACAGCAAGTAGTAGAACCAGTGGTCTAATGATAAAGGTAATGATACTGGCGAGAGGCCAGTTCTTTTACTAGACCAACTGATACAGTTAGAAGCAGTGTCTTGCATTTGGATAAAATCCCCCTCCCAAGTCTGAAACAGCAAGAATGACATATACAACTCCTCATAGCAAATACATTACAGATTTAAGCCCAAAGCCCACAGAAAATAGGGTGCTTGTTACAAGACAAAACATTAATGAAGTTTTCATGGTGACCACAATAATACCTGGGAAAAAATATGTAAAGTATACATCTTAAAGCAAAACAAATCTGTAATGTGATTTTTGATAGTTCAGGGACAAAATGAGTTGGGAAAGCAAGTGAATTTCAATGACAATGAGAATGCAGAAGTATAACTGTGACTTGGAAAAATGTAGTATACAGAAATAGCTTTAGCAAAAAATGAGTAATCAACATGTTGGAAGACAGATTCACAAACACAATACGTAAGGAAAAATCACAGTTCAGATGTGCCTCAGAGGAAAAAAACTTTACCTCAGCTACTTCAAACCTCAGCTGGAATTCTGTCATATTTTTCAAAGACTCTTGTTTATGTAATTTTTTTCGCCTTGTACTACTAGCTCGCTTGAGGGAACCAGATGTGGCTTCAAAAAAAGGCATATCTTCCACAGGACTGCTGAGAGCATCATAAAATTCTTCTTCTGATTCTAAGGATTAATGCACAACAACATACATTATAGACTGCCAGTTACATACACATTTTAGATAACCGGTACTTTGCAATACTACTACCCTGAATTTTTATGACTACATCTATTTCTATAATTATCTCCACTCATGACACCGCATTTCACAACACCTACAGCTCCCTCTACCACATTATAAACCAGTTCCCATCAAATGAGTTCATCACAGAATATCAGGGGCTGGAAGGGACCTCAAAAGATCATCTAGTCCAACTCCCCTGTCTCAGAAGGATCACCCATACCAGACCACACAGGAACAGGGTCTTGAATATCTCCAGAGAGAGAAACACCACAACTCCCCAGGGCAGCTTGCCCCAGTGTTCTTTCACCCCCACAGTGAAAAAGTGCCTCCTCATGTTTACATGAAATTTCCCGACTCAACTTCCACCCGTTGCCCCTTGTCCTGTCATGAGGCATCACTGAGAAGATGGCTGGTTTCATTCTCCTGCCACTCACCCTTAACATATTTATAAACATTAACGAGGTCACCCTCCTGTCTCATATTCTCCAAACTAAAGAGTCCCAGCTGCCTCAGTCTCTCCTCATAAGGAAGATGTTCCACTCCTTTGATCAATTTTGTGACTCTGCATTGGACTGTTTCAAGCAGTTTCCTCTCATCCTTGAACTGAGGGGGCCCAGAACTGGACACAATATTAGAGAGGCAGTCTCACCAGCCCAGACTAGAGCAGGAAGAGAACTTCTCTTCACCTACTAACCACACCCCTTCTAATACACCACAGAATGGCATTGGCTTTCTTGATGACAAGAGCACATTGCTGGCTCATGATCAACTTCCCATTCACTAAGACCCTCAGGTACTCATCCCCTTCACTGCTTCCAACAGGTTAGTCCCCAAGCTATACTTATCCATGGGGTTGTTCTTTCCCAGGTGCAAGACTGTACTTGCCCTCCCTGATTCCTTCAGTATCTCCCTGCCCAACTCTCCAGCCTGTCTTAAGTCTCACTGAATGGCAGCACAACCCTCCAATGTGTCAGCCACTCCACCCTGTTCTGTGTCACCAGCAAACTTGTTGACAGGGCACTGCATGCCCTCATCCAGGTTGCTGATGAATATATTGACTAGTACTAGTCCCAGGACTGACCTCTGAGGGACTCCACTAGTTACAGGTCTCCAACTAGACCCTGTCTCATTGACGACAACTCTCTGACTTCTTTCCTTCAACCAGCTCCCCTCCACCTCACTATCTGATCATCCAGACTGCACTGTCTCAGTTTAGCTGCAAGGATGCTGTGGGAGACAGTGTCAAATGCTTTATTGAAATCAAGATAAACCAGATCTACTGCTCCACCATCATCTACGCCCCTGGTTATGTACTCATAAAAGGCTATTAGGTTATTCTTTGTCGATATTCTCTCATTTATTGGCTGTGCAGCAGACAGCACAAACCATGGGTCATCTTGCATTCAGTGTGTACTAATAGCTTAGTAAGTCTTCTGCCAGTTTGCTGCTGACTGCACAGAAGTCTGTTCCTCACAATCAATGGCACTGCATTGGGTATCTCGCTGCTGAAGTCTCCCACTTCAGGAAAGACTCCTAAGGACTATCAAGCATTTAATCTACCTGCCATTACTACAAAAGTATAATAATGATAAATTGCGTATCTTTCAAGGTTCTCTTCCTTCCCCTATAAACTGTAAAAACCAGTGAAGTTAAAAGGTAACTGTGGAAGTATCCTCACTGAACAAATAATGATTTGAGGTACTTTCTAAGGCTTAACAACATGTGGGAGGTGACAGAAATAACATGAATTACTTAAAACAGTCACAAGTTATCCAGCTGAGAAATTCTTCACAGGAAGAAAAATAATTAAAAACATCCTTAGAAGACTAAGCACACTAAGAAGACTAAGACATACGTACTACTAAAGACGTTCTGAATAGAGGTTATTTGTAACACACAGAAAGAAAAAAAACAACCAAAAAAAGCCAAACCACACACAAATCTGCTCTACAAAACATTTTACTGTTTTGTCTTCAGAAAGGCTATGGAAAGAAGCAGCATCCAAAATTCCACTGCTATGAGAAAATTAAATATTTATTATTTATTTTAAAATATTTATAATTATAAATATAAATATGGTAGTGCTGTAATTACAAATTGTACAGAATGTAACAGCCTTGAAGAACTTCAAGCCACAAACAACAATCAACTCAAGAGAAACAAATTAATTGAGAGAATGTAAAACTTGAATTGTTTATGAAATCAGACTCTAAAACAGATAGTATTACCTGACTCAGCAAATGAATGAAGATCCAGTACAGGAAAGACACTTTGTGACAAATGTGCTGCTGAGAGCACAGGGGATATTGCAGCCTGAAACAGGAGATATAAAATCTTTTGCTTTAATTCATTGGTCATGCACATATGTTTCACATAAGTTTCACAACTGAAGGCAATTTGTCTTAATTGCAAATGATTAAACACTTTCGTAACTAAAATGAAAAACATGGGCAAAATAAGGCCTAAATCAGATAGAAGCAGCAGGTAGAGCACATTAACTCAAAAAAAAAAAAAATCAGAAAATACAGTGAAGAGGTTCAAACATCTAACTGCACAGATCAAAATACGGACAGAAACAGCACATCATATGAAAACTCAAGAAAGGCAAAGCCTAGTTCCTCACATGACTACAACATGGTAAATTCCAAGAACAATAGAACATCAACTGTTCTTTATTAAAATCACAAGATACCAGTGGCAGATGAGGAAAAAACATCAAGCCGAAACGTAACTAGAGAAAACATCAGAGAATTGTTTTATAAGATTCTGTGAAACTTAGAATCACATAGGTTGGGAAATCCTTAATTAAGATCAAGTACAGGCATGAACATACCACTGCCACCACTAGCATGTCAACCACTGAACTATGTCCCTATGTGTCACATCTACAAATCTTTCAAAATACCTCTAAGGTTTGGTGACTTCCCTGAGTGGCCTTTTCTATTGCCCCAGACCCCTTTAAGTGAAGAATTTTTTCCTAAAATCCAACCTCAACCTACCCTTGCAGACCTTGAGGCTACTTCCTCTTGTTCTTACTTGGGAGTCAACCACCAACATTCACCTCACTACAACCTCCATTCAATTAGCTGAAAAAGCAATAATGTCTTCCTTCAGCCTCCTTTTCCTCAGATGAAATAACCTCAGCTCCCTCTAGAATGCTCCTCAAAAGATTTGCTCTCCAGACCTCTAAGGTGGTTTGGTCCTAGCTGGAGGTCAAATGCCCACCAAAGCCACTCTGTCACTCCTCTTCTTAGATGGACAGGGGAAAGGGGAAAATAGAACAAAAGGCCAGTAATATGGTAGAAGCAATTTAGTGATGCAACGCACAAGCAAAGGTTACACATGGAAGCAAAAGCAAATACACCCTTCACCAGATTTGTTAACCTTTGAACACAACCTGGCACCTCAATGTCTTCTTGTGAGTGACCCAAAACTGAAAGCAGGTGTGGCCTCACCAGTGCTGAGTACAGGAGCACAACCACTTTCCTACTACCGATGGCCACACTACTCCTAATACAGACCAGAATGCCACCAGCCTGACTGGTCACCAAGGCACACTGCTGGCTCATATGCTGTTGGCTGTTGAGCAACACTGCCAGGCCTTTCTCTACTATGCAGCCTTCCAGCCACTCTTCCCTGTGTCTGTAGTGTTGCATGTGGTTCTTGTGACTTAAGTGGGGGACCCAGAATCTGGTTTTGCTGAATGTAATTTCTTCATCTATCTGGAAAAACAGCTGCTAGTAGATACTTCAGAGCTGAGAAACAGTTACGCAAAACTCATAGAAGTAACTGAAAATACATGAAATGTCACTGTTTGCCACTGGACTAGACAAAAGGATAAGATTTCTTACTCTATGTGGTATTGTATGAGATAGAATCGAACTCTCTTAATGGAGGTAATCAAATGGTTTATTCATCAAACAGGATTTTCCATCAAGCCTCAGAAAGTAGTCTTGGTGGTTTGAGTTTGTGAAGAACATGTGTTCCATAGGCATATTTAGCATACATGTGCCTTGCACAGAATGCTAAAGTGAGGAGAGACGTACATTGTCAGCGCACCTACTCAAGTGCCTTTGGACTGCACAGATGACACCAGTGTGGGATTTTTTCCCCCCCCATTACTGCTACTTCCGAACACCAGTTTCAGAAAACTACACAATAACTCACCGTATCTTACAGAGATCTAAGTACTAATGACAGCAAAGAAACATTTATCTTTGAATATTGTTTCTAAGGCTCCATTTTTCATCTCACTCTTTGAATTTCAGTCTACACAATGTTACCTTACTGAAAGCATTCGTATCTATGAGGTACAGCTACACTAAGTCTTCAAGAGCCTTTTAACTGTGAAAGTGTCTCACCTGTTAACACTCTCATTCTAAGACAACAAGGAGAAGAAACTGTGAGACTTGACTTCACAGTACCAAATCATAAGAAAGGAAACTCTCCACACAGAAGTGGACAGCCGTCTCATACTGAAGCACAAGAAAGTGAAGGGTGCAAAAACCTAGAAGAATCTGTTCTGAAGAGTCATTTGTTTTCGCAGCCCAAGAATAATTTCTTTGCTAATTCAAAACATAAAGAATGCAGTTCATGTGGGGAGATCTAAAAAAGAATTTTACATCCTTTTTGGTTCAGAAGTAGTTAGATGACAAAAATTCAGAAGAGTTTCAGCTACAAGGACAAAAGCAAAGGAGTGTATCTGCCATTACCAAAGCAGCAAATCCACCCAAATTAACTGAGTTTAATATCAGCAATTAGAGTATGTCAGGCTCCGCAGTACATGGAAGCTTAAGCATATAGGTTTAGCCATAGCTTTTAATACGGGCGCTGATACAATGCAAACATGTTCACACAGACTGAGTCTTTCCTCACCTTACCTTCCACGTTGCAAGTAATGTACAGGTAATACTAAGAACAAAATTACTCAAAATAGTTTAAATATACTTGCTGAAGTCTGTAATTAAATTCAAGTACAAGCAAGGTTATACAGCACAGGATAAAACATGATCATTTGTACAAGGATAAAAAGACAACTTAATTATTAATTTTTTTTTTTAAAAAGTGACCATTATACCTTTATAACCAAGCACTGAAAGGATTACATCTACAAACCACAACAAAAATGGATAGCCCATTCTCATTTTAGACCTTGAGATTTTACATATGTTCACATGATAGAACTGCTTAAAAAATACATTAAAAATAGCCACATCTTGCAGACTAGAGCAATGATAAAAACCTATGTGTTTGTAGTTTATTTTCTAGTTTTGTTTAAAACAGTTCACATTGAAAGATTAAAAAAAAAATCAGGAAGTGGCAATACACTGAAGAAAGCAGTAAACAATGACCTGAACCATCTTCACTAAGGAAACAGCATGGGGAAGAGCAAGAGAACATACTCCACACTCCTTAACCTTAGAAATGCAGAACTGCCACCCAGTCAGGTATGTTTTATAACTGAGTAAAGAAAAGGTAGCAAGAACAGTGAAACCAGCTGAAATGAAGCTGCTACATTTGCCAGGCAAGTGACTGTTTAACCCAGATTAACCACACACTACCTGTGTTTTATTTTGCTTTTGAAAGCTAAACTCCTATCAGTTTAAGATCCACATAATTCTTTGGCTCTTGAAATCCCAACATTCAAATCTTTTCTTTGATAAACAAGACAGATTAATTCAAACTCTGCAGCACTCTTGATACGTGTGTAAATTTGAAGGTACAATTAAACTAATCCTCAAGAAAAGTAAGTATGTTTGTTCCTCAATAATTTGAATTATGAAGTAATACCTCAGAGTAAAAGTTTGGTTTTTTTTAATTTTAAATTCAGCCACTGGAAAATGATTTACTAATAATTGCCTAAAGTTCATAACAAACTAACAGGCAACATTTCTATAGCTTACTTAGTACCTCTTGAAAAACTTAAGTAAATGCTTGTTCTTCACTTTCTTGTGCTCCTTTCAAAACTGGAATGCCAACAACAAGGAGGTATTTTTTGGATAGTTATCAATGAAGTATTTTTTAAGAATCTTACCTCAGCCATTTTTGGAGGAGAACTGGTAACAGGAGCACTTTCTGGCTTAGGAATGCTATCAACTAGTTCCAAGATACTTGTCAACTTCTGGTCCGATATTTGGATAGAAAGTAAAGGCAGCTGTCCTGATAGTTTGAACCTGTTTCGTGTACAAAGTACCCTTAAAACCGTTTCATGCAAACTTTACATTACTTGTCTTCTAATGAAACACAAAAATCTTCCTAGTCAGACAATCATCTATGCAATCATTGTTTGTAATATACAAACATACACAAAGAGACACGTAACTTCTGTTATCCACATGAACTTAATCAGCAAAAACCAAGTTATTAATCAAATTTGACACAGTATCTAGTGGATCAGGACTTCAAATATCACAGTATCAGCAGGGTTGGAAGAGACCTCAAAGATCATCAAGTCCAACCCATTACCACAGACCTCAAGACTAGACAATGGCACCAAGTGCCACATCCAAACACACCTTGAACACCTCCAGGGATGGTGACTCCACCACCTCCCTGGGCAGCCCATTCCAGTAGCCAATGACTCTCTCAGTGAAGAACTTTCTCCTCACCTCCAGCCTAAACTTCTCCTGGCACAGCTTGAGACTGTGTCCTCTTGTTCTGGTGCTGCTTGCCTGAGAGAAGAAGGTAACCTCCCCCTAGCTACAACCACCCTTCAGGTAGTTGTAGACAGCAATAAGGTTCCCCCTGAGCCTCCTCTTCTCCACCAATAACTTAAGAGTTAGCTATATAAAGCATATTTTTGTCACAATCAGAAATTTTCCATTCTTGTTTGTATATTTTATTTCATTACTTGAAATAAATCACATAACTGAGCCCTTACACAGTATTTTACAGAAGAAAAGGTGGGTTTGGGTTTGTTTTTTTTTGCATAAGAATGTTTACGACTCAAAACAGGTGACCCCAAAACTAAAAGGACTCATTCATAAAATTTTACTATGGTGAACAAAGCCTTCTCTGGACACTTTCAATGCCTGTCTGGATGCATTCCTCTGTGACCTGAACTAGATTGCATGGTCCTGCTCTGGCAGGGGGGGTTGGACTCGATGATCTCTTTGGGTCCCCTTCCAACCTCTGACATTCTGTGATTCTGTGATTTTGGTGTTAGTTTTTGTAGTAGAGCAAACATTTTTCCCACTTACTTCTCAACAGAACTGTGCTGCTCTAAGCACAGTTCCAAACATTAAGGTAATGTTTGAGAATACAAATCTGGTTTTATATGCAGTATACACTTGCATATACTATAAAAATATCTTCACATTGTATGAACAATACTGATCTATAATACTCTATTCAATTATAATTACTAAAATTTACACTTTAAGGGATTTTTGCTGACACAAAAAAATCAGTTCATTTTTATCATATGCATGATGTCATCTAAAGATGACGTGGGCCTAAATATTTGTACGTAAACACTCATTAAATGGCAAAATTCTAAAAATAAGAGATTATGCAGAAAAAAAATCAGAGATTTGGCATTTAAACTGTTGATACTGATAGTATTGAAGGGTTTGAGCAGTCAAGAGTGCAGAACATTTGTAGTTTTAACTGCTTTGGGAGATATATAGCCAAACATAGAAGTTCACCTTATGATCTTTTCAAAGAGCTCAAAGCAAGAAGGAAGAGCATCATGCCCTTAAAGAAAAGCCCAAATTTCCACCATCAGGTAAAAAGGTGCTGTACCAGGCATGTCAAGGCTGGTAGATGACTCTACAGTATTATAATACAATCTGCAGAATAAATCCTAGAAACTGTTAGAAGCCTGAGTTAGGCACAAAATGAAAAGGTTCTGCTGTTAATAACTATCAACATGCTAAATGTAAATAGCTAACCTGCATCAAAAGTGAGAATTACTTATGGTTAGTAATTCACTATGGTGTACTCTCATCTAGTACCAAAATGCTGTTCATGGCATTCTTAACAGTTATTGACAGCACAGGCACTCAGCAAGAAGTGGTAGTTAATCCCCAAGAAACATTATCTCAGAGTAAGGAAAAAATGCCAATTTGTAGACATGTACAAGCTTTTTTCTGTCAAGTGACTACATTTGTATTCTGAATTCTCATGTAATAGCCATTAGGCCAAAATTTCCCAGCATGAGTATAGACTCAAACTGATGAAAAGAGAAGAACACTTGGTAGCCAGGACAGTACTACAGTACTGCAGAAGCTGTTCTCGTTAACAGTAGATACTTCTTAATTCAGTCTATGGAAGTGTTACTTGAAGAAATGTCAATTACAAACCTACATTAAAATGACATTCTTTTATACAAGCAGAGAAATGAAATCTCATTTCCCTCTCTGCACTTTCTTACATAAAGACTCCTGGAAATTGTTTTTCCTTATCTCACCTTCTGCACCAAATGGAGAAAAGGTAAAACTGGAAAGAACAAGTTCAGTAGAGTCAATGACTAAAACTTAGACTGTGGTCTTTCAGCTTTCCAGAAGGTGGCGCCATTTTACCACGCAATCATTAATCCGAGTTGCCAATACACAACAGCACTTGGTTTTTTTTAGGCTTGCGGGGTTTATTTCAGACTAAGCAAATCCTAGACTCTTCTTAATTCTTTTATTTCATAAACTACTTCTTGATTTTGCTGACTTCCCTTTTTTTTTTTTTTTTTTTTGCAACAGCCTATGTCTATTTTAATGCCATTAATTTTCTGAAGTACCTAGCTAAAATCAGATTATCCTACAGTATTAAGAATTAAATAAGCATAAATGAGATTATTGCAGCAAAATCTCTCTGGTTGCCCTCTGCTTGGCTTCTGGTTGTTCAATCTCTGCTCCTAACCTTCGTATTTGCTGTCTGACTCTCTTCTGCTAGGGCTTTGTAAAAGGTACGGGGCAGAGAAGTAGAGGCAGTATGCTGGCTGGAAATAGCCTGTCTGAACCTCTTTGTTTCCGGAGGCGGGGAGAGAACTGAAATACTATACAAAGGAGTATTGTGTTGTTATTGGACTGTAAATATATGTAAATTTGTCTTGTATATGTTTATTGCCTTTTATACTTAGTCTACTTTTGTAAATATAACTTCCAAAATGCTGAGTTAAGTGTGGTAAATTTACTCCTGGGGACAAATTTTCAATTTCTTGGGGTGAAAATCTAAACCACAGTTGTCTATATCAGACATTAGCAAAATACCTTTCCAAAATACATGCAAAGTTGATTTTTTTCCACTTTGACTAACTGACCTTTAACATAAAGGTTTCATACCTAATAGTAACATATATTTTCTTCTAACTGAGCACAATTCCTGTAATAATGGAGTTTAGCTAAACAAGCTTCAGTGCAAACTCAATGCATTAAGACCTGTTTCCTTGAGCAGTGACCTCTAGAACATAAACACATATAAATAACCAAGGGAAAGAGAAAGAGTACGACTGCACATTACTTTTCAGAATATTTTTTGTAATGCTTATAAAGGGGATTTTGTTAGATCAGCATTTTTTGCCCCTTAGTATTTCCAATAAAAACTGAAATGCAGCTATTAGAAAGACCCAATATGAACAGGTATTAACACTTTCATAAAAATATTTAAATAAATTATACATATTTACTTTTTAACATTCTAGCACATCTTCAACACCTGTCAACTTCTTGGATTAATTCTCTGTTTTTTTCAATTAATGCATTCTACTTTTAAAGATTCACACATGATCAATGTAATAACACAAGTATATTGGATTTTTGATTTTTCTTATCTCCAAAAAAGGTAATTTACCATAAAATTTAAAAACAGCAAAAAAACCCCAACCAAACAAAAAAAACCTCACACCAACACATACTTGGGCATTCTTGCATCTGTAACAACCATAGCCCTGCTAAATTCCACTTTTACATCCAAGGGCTGCAAGATATGTTGGGATGAGTATTTCAGCTTCCGAGCCTCTTGCCAGTTCTCATCTAGAAGAGGAAAGAAAACCTTTGCTTTAAATATCAAGAACATCAACTTTCTTATTACACATATCACAACATTAAAGCATCTGGTATTAGTTAGAATCTAATGCTAAACATGTAGGTGATTATCTCTTTTACAGTAAGACCCAAACTTCAGACATATAGGACTATTTCAGAATTTCTACCATCCATATAGGAACAGCTATCCTATCTACACTGTAGACTTCTTAAGGGTCAAATTTCTAACATGCACAATACAGGGAGTTTAGGATAGAATGATAGAATCATAGAATGATAAGGTTGGAAGGGACCTCAAAGATCATCTAGTTCCAACCCCCTGCCATAGGCAGGGACACAGATTCCCTTCTGGAACCAGATGTTTAAGAATCAAGGAAAACGCACTCAAGAAAAATAAATGAATTATATTTTTATACTTATTATGCAACAAACTCAATCATGTATCTTCAAAAATAAGAGATTTATTATAGGAGCTTCTATTTAATAAAAGCTAAAGCTGGTATATACTGCCTAAAAGGTGTGTTCCAGAAATTTATAACAAATTCACAGGATTAAGTCTAGGACACGAGTTTAGAAAATGTACATTCCAAAGATTCTCCACTACTACAGTTAAAAAAAGTGCACTGACCACCAAAATATTTTTACACATACAGAGAAATATTACTTTCATGAATACTTACCATGTTTGCTGTACAGTAACTGTATACTGCTGAGCTGGATATCAAAACTGTCATAAGCTCTTGACATTATATCTTCAATAGTGCTTTGCCCTACTTTGAGTTCCGATAAATCAGAACGGCTTTTGCTTTTCATCTTTAAAAAAAAAAAAAAACACAAAAAAAGTGCGAGTCATTTTGAAAAACATTCAGAGCACTAATTCTACAAATTCTTGATTCTACATGACAAAAGATTAAAGTCCTTATAAAAATGGGATAGAGTCTTACAAATATCACAGTAGCGGAGACATCTAAAATTAGAAGCCTCTAACAAAACAGAAAAAAATAGAGTATTAAACTCCTCCTTCAAGGAAAGAGCAAAACAAAATAAAAATCTATTAGGTTTTACACAATATATTTTTTAATTAATAATTTCCCTTAATAAGAGGCTTATACTCTGAAGTAGAAAGTGTCAAACTCTCTGTAGAATAACTCTCTGGGTCTTCATATTGGAAAACTACTACTGTTTTAATTGCCTCAGAAATATTAAACCTGTTTTTGAATCCTGTTACATTTAGTTCTTGTATTACTCTGTTACACATTAATCAAACAGTATGAAAGGGAAAAATAGATTTGAACTGTTCATCATCAATGTTCAATGTCTTTCCTTCAGTATCAGTCCATATTCCTTTGATGTAGCTTTGCCCATACTGCTCTGATATCTCACTTTTTCACATACCTTCTTTGCTGTTCACCTCTGATGAAATGTTACTTTCCTCACCCCTGAATGTCTAGCAATTCTGAATTCATATCCAGCTTTATTACTAGATTCAGATTATCCAATCTACTGAACTATGACTACCTTTAAACTAAAAATAATCTGCATACTGAAAATTCAGAATTATCAAATTAATATTGCCTATGGAACCTTAATTAAGTCCACTTACACATCTGCACTGAGATACAGTTTTAATTTTATATGCCATTTTTCCCCTTGGGACTTGACCTTATTCAGTACATAACTGAGAGAAAACTATTTGTTTTGCATTAAGCATATTTATTCAACAAATCACTTGCATCTCACTTAAGCATGTATTGTTTCAAGTGAAAACAGAATTAACCATATCCTGAGAGACTTCTAACTTTTCTCTTTTGGTGTTGCCCAATTTCTTCATAACACTCTGTAATTTCTACTGAGGGACAGTAACCAACCCAAGAGTTACATTCACTGAGAAAGTTACTCATCCATTTCAGAAAAAAAAAAACAAAAACAAAACCCAACATTTTAAAAGAATCACAGAAACATTTGCTTAAGTCTGATTTCCAAACTTATTAATCTACATATTATCTTGACAGTAATTCCCTGTGGGTGAAGTACAGCAGTTAGGCTGCCCTGCTTCCTGCCTTCACAGACCTAGGAGGCTGTGTCAAGCACCCAACCAATAAAGAGTTTGACTACAAACTCTGAAAAGGGCCAAAAATTATCAGAATTCAGATTAGTTAGCCAAGTATTAGCTACTGAAATAACTGATCTGATTGTAAATCCATATTGTTTTTACTATGCACACAGCAATGTTTTTCGCTAATTCCACCTTCCACAGCAACTGTTGTATTGCACCTGGGGTCAAGCAACCCCAGGTATAACCCCTGTTATCAATATAGACCAAGGGATGGATTGAGAACACCTGTGTGAATGAGGACCTAGGGGTATGGGTGATTGAAAAGCTGGGCTTGAGCTGGCAGTGTGTTTTCACAGTCAACGAAGCCAGTTGTATTCTAGACTGCATCAAAAGAAACATGGTCAGCAGGTCAAGGGAAGTGATTCTCCCTTTCTAGTCCCCTCTGAAAAGACCCCCATGTGAAGTCTCAAGGCACACCTTATTAAAACATTTCAATACTTACAGGAGGCCTAAAATAAAGATGGGGGTAGGTTTTTTTTAGCACAGCCTATTGCAAAAGGACTAGGGGTAACAGTTTTAAACTAGAAGCATGTAGATTTAGACTAGATACACCAAAGACATTTTTTACAATGAGGGTAGTGAAACACCAGAACAGGTTGCCCAAAGAAGTGGTAGATGCCCCATCCCTAGAAACATTCAAGGTCAGGTTTGACAGGGCTCTGAGCAACCTGATATAGTTTTCACTCTTCACTGCTAGGGAGATGTACTACACAGTCCCTTCTAACCTGAACTATTCTAAGATTCTAATCGAAACTCATGTCCCGTAGAAGGCCATTCTGTGGGAGAGATCAAAAAAATCATTTTACTAGATTTCAAGCTTTTGTGGCAGAGAGATATGCCCTGACAGAAATACAAAAGCCTCAAACACCTGACAAAAGGTTGAGGCTAGTAAAGATCAGCTCCTCACCTCTCAGATATTAACCAGTGTCTCTGTGTTTCCTCCTCTTACTTGTGTGGTTGTATGGGCTCAACCCTTCAACTAGTAAGAACTGACCATATTGCACCCTCAAGACAGGAGCTCTGAGGAATTCCTGCTACAAAGCCATTATGAGTTGGTCTCCTCGATGCAAGCAGTTTTGCAGTTGGATCTTTTCCCTTTACAATGGGACATCATCTAAACATACTCCCACAAATTGACTGAGTCCTGACCCAATCTGTGGCTAGAGCATATTTTGGGTACCCTTGAGTGGAAGGTTTCCCCTTTATGAGCGAGGGCATACACACTTTGGCTCATCTTTCTAGAAAGAATATTCTTTAAAGTTTATGGTCAAAGCTAATTGGTTGTGCAGGATATTCCCAACTGACATCATAAAGAGTGTCAAGTAATTCTGGCTACAATAAATCTGATTTTTGGGTAGCTGTAGCTGTCTGTTTTGTACATATCTCTGTAGCAGCTTTGAGACAGATTATTAAAAAACATACAAAACAAACTGAATAGTAAGTGGTAGAATTATTCTTAGTCAGAGTACAAAAACGACTGTCTGCATACATGCAAGTTCATTTGTCCAGAAAGAATACAAGTTCACCAACAAGAAAACAGCTAATAATAAGCAAAAATTCTCTTTCATTATTTTATAGTTTTAAAGTATAATTTAAAATACATAACTACCTATCTGACTTTTCCCTTTATATTTTTAATATATCCCCAATTTTATCTGTTATTTTGGATATTGCCAATGCTCATTTACTTTTTTATTTCGAAGTAAATTAAATGACCAAAAGGTAATCAGTAACATTAAAAACAAGGCCACCACTCAATCCTGTAAGAGTTTACTGTTTTATACTCTGAAAAAAAATTTGCTTGCTATTTTACATATAGCAGTTCAAAGAATCAACTGTGGTTCGTTTCAGGGGAAGATTATTTTCTTGCTGTTCTTTTGAGTTGAAAGGATCTACTTAGAAGAGTTCTGCAACTTCTGTCTCAGCTGAAGAGTAATTTGAAATAAATACTTAATACAGAAACCGCAAGAGGAAATTTTACTTAACACAACCACAAAATAAAAAAGAAGTTAAAAAACCTGGAAAAATTACATAAAAGCAAAACTATTTTTGCAAGTAAGTAACTTCATAAAGGAAATAAATACCATAAGACTACCAAGATCCAGAAGTAGTAAGTTTGATGTACAGTCATAGAATCCTTTTTGTGGAACAATGATGTATGAAGCCATGAGATTTATTTTCAGGTCAAGAACTTTCTGGGTTTCAATAACATACAACAAACCTGAAAAATAATATAATTAGTAAATACAAATAAAGTTATCCATATAGAAGGTATGGAGTTAAAATAAACTATATGAAGAAATTCGTGTTTAACTTTAAATAAACTGTGAATGCTATAGACAACTTAAGTTATTTGTAGCTACGGATGCTCTTCAAATTTCTTCTGAGGCACTAATTAGCATGTGTTCTTTAAGGAAGCACCACAAAGACGAAATGGTGAGAGCAAACAATGCTAACGGCAAGTAGAAAGAATTACAGGATGTTAGAGGTTGGAAGGGACCTCTGGAGATCTTAGAGACCAAACCCCTTGTCAGAGCAGGACTACATAATCTAGTGAATGCCTCACAGGAGTGAATTCAGACAGGTCTTGAAAGTTTCCAGAGAAGGAGATTCCACCACTTCTCTGGGGAATCTATTCCAGTGTTCTATGACCCTTACAGTACATGCAAATGCAAACCCACTTCATACTCAGTAGAGATTAAATTAGAAGAAATGAAATGTCTAGTGTAACTTGGTGGTTGCTGAGTTAATCCGTTGATCTCTGTAAATTAAAAAATTTAATTCTTCCAGAAGTTCTTATGAGGTGTATCAATGGCACTGGCCAAGCTGATAGCATTGTTACCACTAAGACATTGAAGTTTGATTATGCAGACAAGCACCTCCATCTTGAGAACCTGAAGACAAGCAAATATATGGACTTAAATCAACTCTGTTTAAAAAGCATGCAATTAGTTGGAAAACTCAGACCAGTAGAATGTTTGAGACCAAATTCTGGCTCTTATGCTCATCTGAAGAGGAATCAATGGTCTTGCTTCAACTTAGCACCACAGACTGCTTTTGGATGCAGTGACAAGCCATTAAATATTTACCAGGTGCAAAGAAATAGAATAACTTAACAAACATTACATGACACTGCAGTGCACTGTAATGGTAAGAAAGCAATTAGAATTCTTCCAACATTANGAGTGAATTCAGACAGGTCTTGAAAGTTTCCAGAGAAGGAGATTCCACCACTTCTCTGGGGAATCTATTCCAGTGTTCTATGACCCTTACAGTACATGCAAATGCAAACCCACTTCATACTCAGTAGAGATTAAATTAGAAGAAATGAAATGTCTAGTGTAACTTGGTGGTTGCTGAGTTAATCCGTTGATCTCTGTAAATTAAAAAATTTAATTCTTCCAGAAGTTCTTATGAGGTGTATCAATGGCACTGGCCAAGCTGATAGCATTGTTACCACTAAGACATTGAAGTTTGATTATGCAGACAAGCACCTCCATCTTGAGAACCTGAAGACAAGCAAATATATGGACTTAAATCAACTCTGGTTAAAAAGCATGCAATTAGTTCGAAAACTCAGACCAGTANCAATTAGTTGGAAAACTCAGACCAGTAGAATGTTTGAGACCAAATTCTGGCTCTTATGCTCATCTGAAGAGGAATCAATGGTCTTGCTTCAACTTAGCACCACAGACTGCTTTTGGATGCAGTGACAAGCCATTAAATATTTACCAGGTGCAAAGAAATAGAATAACTTAACAAACATTACATGACACTGCAGTGCACTGTAATGGTAAGAAAGCAATTAGAATTCTTCCAACATTATCAAAGGTTGTCCTGCTATAGGAAAGCTAGATTATTAGTCAATGAAGAACTGGCTGGCAGCCACATTTCAGGATTTGCAAGGTGACATGACTTGGATTAACAAGATTAAATTTTTTTTTTTTAGTTTTGAAACCTAATTGTATTCAAGTTAAGAGGACTTTAATTTTGTTTTCATTTGGGAAGAGAATACACTTGAGTCCATAAATTGAACTCCAGGAAGCTTTTGTAAAGTCTTCTACTGGTGCTGAAAATTTTAACTACTTTAAGGTGGCAAGTTCCTTCACTTCTGTAGTTCACGGCTCCCCAGTAATATACAGCTACCATCTATTGCTTGAAAGGAAGGTGTTAAATGTACTGAAAAGAAACAACTCTGGAAAGATTAGGGGGATACACTGGAGGACCAATATCTCAGTATCCGTTTTTAATGAGTAAGAAACAGTCAGGGCTATTTAGATACTCAAATGAACACAACAGCAAGCTGGAAGTTAACAAACTGAGTTTAACCCTGCATGGAGTACAACAGAAGAATTACTCAAATACTACCTCAGGGTGCAGAGCACAAAGAAAGCTGAAGCTGAAAAACGTACAGATAAAAAAATCACCCAAAATCTAGAACAAATGCCTTGTACTGAGACTGAAGAATTAAACTTCTTCAGGTGCTGTGCTAGAAAGATAAGACTTGGATCCATGCATCTCCATATAGAGATAGATAACTCTTCCATAGTCCCAGAATCTAGAATTTATCTGTGTGCACAATCAGAAAGGCATGCAGCACTTGCCTGTTGAAGTTTTTTCACGGAATTCTTCAAGTTTCATCAGAGTTGCTGACGTCAGTTGTTCTAAATGTACATCTTTTGGAGGCCTGAAGAAATCCACTAAGCTATTTATTGTCACCTATTAAAGTAAAAAATAATACACGGAAAGTTTATTATTAAGTAAAATTTTTCAAGACGCATAACAATAAAATATTTACTCACTGCATCATATACTATTTCCAGTGGCTGTGATTCTATTCGAAGTCTCTGATCTGCTTTCTCATCCAAAGGATTAGTCTCAAACATTATGCTTAAAAGTGAAGTACTCTTGTCTGAATACACTGTTCGAGAAGACAAGAGACATGGCGTACACTTTTCTCGGGACACGCCTGTAACTTCTAGTGAGATAATTTTTGTTTCAAATCTGTAAAAAAAAGGTGAACAGTATGTTCAGATATAATATCCTTCTGGTTAAGCACAATTAGACAGTAAGAGCAAAGGAACGAGCTAAAAGAAAAACCAAAAGCCAAACAAAAAAAACCCAGCAATGACATATCTCTACCCATTCCCAAATACAAATAGCTCAGTCTAAGGTTGTAACAAATAAATACATGTATGTGTTTTCCATTTCATTATCTTTCGTGTCTATTAGCCACCCATGACTAAATAACAAAGGCAGTTACTTGCTTCATATCATACACTTCAAACCCATGGGGCCTGATAAGATCCACCCACAGGTCCTGAGGGAACTGGCAGATGAACCAAACCACTGTCCCTATTAGAAAGGTCATGGCAGACTGGTGAAGTTCCTGCTGACTGGAGAAGGGCAAATATAACACCCATCTTCAAGAAGGGAAAAAAGGATGACTCTGGAAACTACAGACCAGTCAGTCTCAACTCTGCGCCTGGCAA
>VWZE01012611.1:93038-113420 GCA_013396675.1 Eubucco bourcierii
AGCAGCTCTCCTATGAGGACAGGCTGAGAGAGTTGGGGCTCTTCCGCCTGGAGAAGAGAAGGCTTCCAAGAGACCTGATAGAAGCCTTCCAGTATCTGAAGGGGGCCTACAGGAAGGCTGGGGAACGACTATTTACAAGGTCTTGCAGTGACAAGAGGCAATGGGTTTAAACTGTCAGAGGAGAGATTTAGACTGGATGTTAGGAGGAAGTTCTTTGCAGTAAGGGTGGTGAGGCACTGGAACAGGTTGCCCAGGGAGGTTGTGGTTGCTCCTTCCCTAGAAGTGTTCAAGACCAGGTTGGAGGAGGCCTTGAGTGAGCTGTACTAGTGGGAGGTGTCCCTGCCTATGGCAGGGGGTTGGAACTAGATGATCCTTGAGGTCCCTTCCAACCTTACCATTCTATGATTCTATGAATAAAGACAGGTGTCAGGGCAGTGAAGACATATGCAAATGGAAATTCTGTAGTATGACCTCAGGAGTTATATGAACAAAGGGTTCCAGTGTATAAAAATAAAAGAAAGCCCTAAGAAGTGCACATGATTAACAGTCTTAATACTCCAAGTATGTTTCAGATGCTGGATTTTTTTTTCCAGTACTTAGTCCACCTCTTTAACAGCTCTCTACTGAAGACCTTTATCATCTCAAAGGAAAACATTTCACCATAAACCCACATTTTCTTTCCCATTTCCCAGTACAATAGAATTACTATGGCTATTTAGATGGAGAGTGGAACAAACAGAAAAGTTGCAAACAAACCTTTAAGAAATTACACATAAATATCAGCAAGATCAATAGCATCTTACTAGACTAATAAGCCCCAAAGTAAAGGGTCCAAATTTTAAAATGAGAAGATTGCCCTCCCCTGGAATTAAGTCTTTATATTTGAAACTAAACCAAACTATTTCATATTGCTGCTTTTTGTTATCTACTGAGAGGAAAAAAAATCAAGAAAAAAAAATTACCAGGTACAGCTTTCCTCTGCAAATCTAAAAGCTCAGCTGAAAACGCAAGAACTTTTCAGTCATGTTAAATGCCTATGGACAAGCAGTTACAAGGTCACCATGCTAGGATTAAATTTCAAAAGTATTAACACTCACTTCTCAAAGCAAGAAACAACTTAGTAGCTGAACTACTTGTACATCACAACGGTAAACTGAAAGGCAGGTGAAACTCTGTATTGCCAGAAATATAGAGATCTTATTATGGAAACAACATCCATTAACTTTGTTCATCAGTAGGAAGTCTCCTAAACTGCACAAGAATCATAAAACTGTTTCAGTTGGATAAGACCTCTAAGACTTGAGTGCAATCATCAGCCTACCACCACCACGGCCATTAAACTATGTCCTGAAGTGCCATGTCTTATAATATCTCCAAAGACAGCAACTCCACCACTTCCCTGGGCAGCCCATTTCCATGCCTGACCACTCTTTTAGTTAAAGATACGTTTCCTAATATTCAATCTAAACCTCCCCTGGTACAATTTGAGGGTTTTTCCTCTTGTTCTATCACCTGACACTGGGGAAGAAAGGCAAACATCCACATCACTGCAACCTCCCTTCATATGGAAATGACAGTGAAAAGTTAAAACAGCTATTAGGCATCAACCCATCTTATCAAGAACACCACTCATTTGATAGAGAAAATTCACCTTATTGCTTGTGCACCTGGTCGCTGGGTAAATACTGTACTCAAGCCAGTTAATGCAAATTTTACCAGCTCAGGAGTTTGCTTGTTTTCTCTTATGGATATAGACATGCTAAATAACTTCACAGAGAACTTCATGGCTTCATACTGGATATGAAGGAAAAACAACAGTGCATTACAAAATATATTCACATGCAGTTGACAGAAAGAGATTAAAACCACAAACACCATTCTGATACTATTTTTTAGTGCTACATGTAACTTGTATCGTAGATGGTATAAAATTTCCAAATAGTTACTACTGAGAAACAGTGATACAATAAACATACACTATGCATCTGATCTCCCTATACCACATTGTAAGATAAAGGGCCTCTAATGCATAGCTGGAAGGCAGTCCACTGCAACGTGCAAGTGACCTTGACTATTTTGGAATACAGAAAAAAAATGTTGCCATTCCTTGCTACAATCTCTCAATCAGCTCTTTCCTTATACACTTATCTACACTACCTCATGTATTATCACTCATTTAAGATTCCAGTAAATTACTTACTACTATATGCAGAAACTGCTAAGTGTAAGAGCATATATGAAGCATTTAATAACCTATTTAATAACAATACAGTCCTTACATGACTTTATTCTAGTTTTAGTGAATGAAATTTCATTCTGAACTTTTTCAGCAGATTCAAAGTAAGGTCTATAAACATTTTCTTGAAACTACATCTAAAAATTATTTGCTCTGCACAAAGGCAAAATGCAGTAAGATCACTACAAAGCGTCAGAACACCAGTCAAATACAGAGACAGAGCTTCAAGTAATTCTAAAAATTACTTCCTACTTCTTATTTTCAGTACATGAAGCTACCAATTGTTAGGTATTGTAGTTGGTTAAGGCTTAACTGATTTTGGAAGAGTTGGATCCACAGCTGTTTCACTATATCCAATTGCTGCATAAAGTTTAGCCTTCTCTTCACGTGTCATCAACTCTTCAAGACCTGTCACATTGCAAGAGGTTAGTTAAACTTAATATAGGTACCTGAAAAAATGCAAATACACATTTTACAGTGCTTGGTAGCTGTATGACTTACAGTAGATACTGTTAACATTGTCCTGAATTAGTAAAAAGAAAAACTGTGATGTTTAAAGCAAAGTACTGAGTCTTCTAAAGCATGCTTTAAAATGCAGCTATACTTTTACTCTGATCTACTCTATTTCCTAGCTTGCTAACCATAGAAGCAACCTTTGGGATTTACTTTCTGTGTTTCATAGCATTTACTAGATGCCCTGTACTTTAGAGATTTTGTTCACTTAAGGCACCGCATGAAATATCCAAATTATAAAATCAATGAATGTAAACTGTTTACAGTCCATTAGCTGCTAACTTTTCCTAGCACTTCCTTCAAATCCCCATATACAACATACCATGCAGTCAAATACAAAAAACTGTGGTAGAAGGATGCAGGAATTCAAGACAGTTCAGAAACCCTGACAGAAAGAATTGTAAAGTACCTCTACAACATGCAATTAACAACTTCATCAGGAGAAAAAAAAAAAAAAAAAGGAAATGTAAACACCAATAATTGTATAGTCCAAATATTACACAAATCCAAACTTCCATTGTTTAGGATCTATTTATTATTCTAGTAAGTTGGGTTTAATAATAGAGGAAAAAACCAATAAATTAACATACTTGAACCCTTTATTTCCTGCTTCTGCTCATCCTTTTTTTCACCTGACCAGCTCCACATCCAACTAAACCACCCACCAGAATTTTCATCGTCTTGTTTTACTCCTGGTTTGTAGATTTTTAATCCAGCTTTGGTTGCCTGAAATTATAATAAGAGTGATTTTATTCCTGCTTCTTGTTCAACTTAGGTAAGAAAAATATAAACCCAAATATGCTCTAACACATTAAAGCATCATTTGGGAACACATTCTTTTTTGGGTTTTCTTCTAATAATTTTTTCAAGTACACCACGCTTCATCAGACAATTCTTACTTGCATAAAATCAGCCACGTTTATAAACAAAAAGAGGAAGCAAGAGGTACCCGAGTTTAAGTCAATTGTTTCTTATACAGCAGACTGTCTCTCCAGCTCTCATCACAGTATATAGGGCAGTACACTAAGAAATTAAATAGCCAGCAGAAGCCACATTTTAAATACTTCCTTCATTTTTTATTTCAAGTTATATGTCCAGAGCAACAATAACAAACTCCACTGCTATTTAAGGACTACAGAAAACTACTCCTGGATCTGATACATATAGAGAAGACTACAGAAGCACTTCTTTCTCTTACATTCATTATTTTAACAACTGGGGGATGTCCTCTCTGATGCCAGTGACAATTTCAATATGAGATCCTCAAAGAACATGCTAGCTGCATCCAGACTTGACCACTCAAAATTTAGTGTAACAGATGGCAAAGAACCACCAAGAAATGTAAGAGGCAGACGAGATCTCAAAACCATAGTGAACCACATTAATTACTTTCCTTCACGACTAGTATGGTTTGAAAGGATACAAACAAATCCAGAATTTAGACATGTTCTAATGAATGTGGTATCTCCAAGTGATTAAAAGAACGATCCTTTCTCAGCATTAAAAAATCCCAAGATCTCTCTGCAACACAGCTAGAGAAAGCAGTTTGCTGTAAATCAGAACCTTATAGGGACTTGTCACATGTATTCACCTAGAGACTAGTGAAAGGTAGGCTTCACCAAAAAGCCAAAATCTTCTGAAATTATGATATTAATTCACCTTAGATGAGCAACAACACAAGGCTTCAGAAAACGTTTGAACAAATTCCTCCAAAGTCCTCTTCATAAAGGATACTGCTTACTTTTAGTCACATTATTAATGGAGGAAAACCACAGATTTCAGAAAGCCTATACAGATTTCAGTTCAGGCTCATCAAATGATTCTCACACACCGTACTGGAAGCTATGCAGTTTCCAGTAGTTCACAAACGAAGGAAAAACAAGGCTAACAAATTAAGCCTACCACTCAAGTCACATTATCTTGCCCAGTTGTGATTGTCTCTTTAAACGTATTCTGCACTTGCTATATTCAGAATACCATGTACAAATAAATAGCTACTATACATACAGATGCTTGGCCTATGTAACAGGGTATCAGGAAAGGAAAGGAATAAACTAATAATCTAGTTTATTGGGGAAGCTTTGCATGTAATAATTTCCAACTTATCCTATCATCCTATGACTGTACTGTCCACAGTAGATCTCCTCACCAAAAGTGATAAGAAATTTATCCCAGATCAGTTATTCTAGATCAGCAGTATATGGAGTTATTTAATTTTTGTTCAATTACAATGTGAAACTAAATATGCCTTACAACAATAAACGTGAAACACAAGGAACTGTAAGGCTGTAGGATGCACAATTCAACGCATCTTGTTTAAGATCCTCACAATCTCGTCACAGTTATTTTTAGACAAAGTTAAACGATGACATTTTACCTCAACTTCTGCTTGCTGCCTTGCCAGTGTGATGTTAAAAACATCCAAGGCCTTTTCAAATTCCTAGAAAGGAAGCAAGAAATTATTTTTTGACAATTTCATTTAGCTAGATTTCACAGCTCAGTTTTATAATGTGACAGTAAACAACTCCTTCAGTGCAACCCAAGTCATCTTGGTCAAGATGAAAACTTACACCTGGAAAAGCACGTCAATTTAAGATCATCTTCACTGCAGATACTAATTTAAAGAATTTTCTAATACATTCGTTAATAATCCTCACTGACAAAGGTTACAAGTCTGTCAACTGAAAATTTAATGTTAACTTACTGCTAACACAGAAACATATAAACATTTAAGAAAATAGCAAGATGCACAGCATTTAAGTCTTGAATGGAATATGGCTAACCTCCAACAATTTTAAGATTTCTTCATTAGGTTTTTTTGATGTTATCTTTGTTTTATACATCTCTTTATAGTTCTTCACTTGCTTTCTATGGTGCCAAATATGTTCCCATGACCACATTTGGAGTTTAGGTTGAACATTCACTTCAAGGATGCCATAAATAACATATTTCCACCTAAAAGCAAAGACAAATTAAGTACAGTTTACATTTCCTATAGTATACTGAAATGACACCTAGAGCCTATGCAGACTCCCACTACTTGATAAGCTGCAAGTTCCTAAAATTAAAAAGCAACCTTGTACAAAAATTGCCCATAAACACACACAAGTGAATAATAAAAACGTTTGTAGTGATTCTTCTGAAACCAAATATCTACCGTTTGTGTTGAAAAGTTTTGTCTATTTTAAGGTAACAATCACGTTCTTGCAACAGTACCTAACATACAATGGACTCTCTTTCATTAAAACAGCCAGAGCATTAAATCAGTATCCAACTTAAGTTTCTGATAACAGCCTTTATCACAGTAAATGCAGACTTTCAAATATTCCGTCTTTGCCTATGGTTTGAGGTCTTCACCAATGTTCTTTAAAACTCCTAGCTTAAGAAAACCAAACAAAACCATAAGATTTTTTCAGGACGGAGTTCTAATCTCCTTAAGTAAGAGACAATCTGCTGGTCATTATTTTAAATTAATAACTAGCAAAGTACTTTAAAAACCTAAGGTGGCCTACCATATTTTGGCATTGTTATGTAATGGAACATCAGGTCTGTACTTCCTATATGGCAGATTTCGAGTCATCATATCGATAGACTCAAGAAGCTCCATAACACTGAAGTACTAGAAAACAAAACAAACTGGGTGTTATTCTGAGTACAAAATGAATCAAACTTCTTTTTTAAATGAAAATAGTTTACAACCAAAAAAGATTAAGAAGTGAATTCATTATGTTTATTACAAAATTTCAGACTGCTTTTCTTATTATTCTTATAAACTGATTTTTTTTTTTACCACATTACATATCACTTCAGGAAAACAAATTGTACCTGTGGCTTATTGAATTCAACAGTTATATCCTGTAAATTTACATCTAAATCCATTTTCGGTGATGAAAAGTCAACATCAGATCGAGGATTCATAAGGAGTTTGGCTTTAGCTGTAATTGGGCGGAATACTAAAAAAAAAAGAAGTTGATATAGAGAGTGGAATTAAGTTATTTAAGACTGTTGTAAATTACATATAATATTCTATCAGATTGAGTTATGCCAGATTAACAATTTAAAAAATGCCAGACTTCAAAACATAAAGACTTTATGGTAACTTAAAATACAATACAATCTATACACAATTCCCTGTTTCCTTCTGGCAACATCAAACATTTTCACAAAATTTCCTGTATGCAGCACTACATGGCAAATGTCTCAACTAACAGTTTAGATCTGCAACAAATCTATTTTTATAACTACATGTAAACTATTTATAGTATGAGATGGTTTCAGATGTAACACTTATTTCACTATAATCCTTATTCCATAAGGATTATTCTTAACGTTGCTGAGGTTTTACACTGCTCAATAAATTATACTCACAATAGAGGTCAAAACCAAACATTCCACATTTCTAAATCCAAGCCCAAGTTAGCATGGAAAGAAAATTAATATAAATCCTATGTAAAGCCAAGCATATCACATGAAAAATATTCAGAGTAGAAATGTTCTATCCTTCCCACAATTTGGCACTACCAGGCATTCAGTATAGCCTTCAGAATCCATGTTTAGTTTCCAAATGTTGAAACAGATGGAAAATTTATCTAACAAGAATTTGTGTATTACTTGGATTTGCATAAATCATATTTCTATCACATAAAATTGATCTATCACATAAATTGATTTTTAAAAAATACATTGGTAGACCACCTATGTAACAAATATTTTAAATTTGCTGAATGTTCATACAAGCGAAAACAGACATTTCTGACATCAATTTGTTTCATTTTAAGAAATTAGTATTATTTTACTTTTATGCACACATTTTATGCAGCAGAATCTCTATTACTCCTCCCCACATTCAGCTTCCTTAATTACATTTTTCATCCTTTCTATGTGTAAGCATTTTGCATTTACACAGAACAACAGAAGCAGACTTTCTGCTTACATCCTTCCTGTCAATGTCTCAAGAGTTTCTCTAGAAGTGCCAAAATTTTAATTAACTACAGAATATCAGAATGTGATCACTCTTTAAACACCTGTATCTCTCATGGTACTGCAGAACTGTAAATCCTATATCCTGCAATTCTGCATGCAACTATTTTGAATTTCTTTGAAAAGATTTAAACAACTCATGATGTTTAAACTTGTTTCCTTCTAAGAAGACCTGCAACACTAAATAAACAAATTGGTGTTTCAGAGTTGTGTGATCACCATTTCCACCATAAAAAAGATATACTTCACATAAGGCAGGTGACCTAAAAAACAAGCTACTACTCTAAACAACCTGATTCACAAAACTTACATAATGCATACTATTCATCTACATCAATGGATGGGAATGACAAGGAATTATGTATGACATTCGAGTAATACATGACTAAAAAATCATATTTTAATCAAATCCCTTTTTAATACTACACCTATGAAATAGTATTGACTGTCAGAGAGTCATTTCTACGAAAGAACTAAGTTGCACTCCTTGTTAAGATTTTTGAGTGAGAGTGAAAAAAGGAACCTCTGAGAGACATTAAAAATTAGCCGTATACATAGAGATTATAAATACAAGTAAAATACCACTCACCAAAATCATAACCTTCTGGAATCACATTGTGGCTGGCAACTCCTTGTTTTAAGTTAACCTACATACACACACATTTAAAAATTAATTTTCGTTTTTATTTCATAACATAGTTTTTAGGTATAAACTGTTAACATTTAATATAGACTTCAGACAATCCCTTTAATACACAGTACAATTCAAAGTATTCATCTGTATTTTGAAGAAAGTAAAACTTCTATTTTTAGTTGACAAAATCACTGAACAATAATAAGATAACTACCTATTGTGTATAATTTTGTAACTCATAAAGGATTTTTTTCCAGCTTCATCAGGTGAGTATTGTACTTCTGCCACTTAAAAACCTTAACATTCACCCTTTTTCCTAAAGAACCTGTGAATAACAGGACAAGACTCTGGAATACTGACACAAATGTGAGCAGAACTGAATCTGAAGTACACTCTGTTTCACAGTATGAACTAAAATACTAGATACATTATCTCATGCTTTACTTACCAATGATTCCTCACAGCCACCATGGTAGAACATCTCTGATTTCACATTCCAGTAAGCAAAAAGATTATCCAGTCGTACAAGCTGAAAATTCAACAGAGCATCTGCTTTAATACTTAAAAATAAAATATTCAGAATGTTCCTTGCAGGTCATATAGGCTCTAAAATAAAAGGATACATAGTAACATGCTTTCTTTTCTCACATTCTGTGCATGGAACTCTTAATTCATCTTGTTTCATTAACAATTCTTTCTTTAACAGAGTTTATAATGTACCTTATAAAACAACTTGGCAGTTTCATCATGTAAACATGGATTCCAATTCTTATCTGAAGTCTGAAAAAAATAAAGACATGTATTTCAGTATATATAATACACCAACATTTCATCATCACTGAAGCTATCTTCCAATTTAAGATAATTAAGCCTCTTACTTTACACCAGTATTATTTTCAGGTAGGTTCTCCAGAAAGAGATAAACAAGGTACTAGAACTTTCTTATAATTCTAGAAACACCATTTTTGTTTGTGCCCAACAGAAACACTATATGTTACTACACTTTTGCAAGGCTAATACACCCTGAAGAAGTGGAGTAGTAAGAATACCAGAGCTGCTATTCACTATGAAAAATGGTTTAGGGGAGTGAGCTGGCAAATTCTTTTCAATATATTAGGAGTAAGTGTTTATAAAGACACCTACTTAATTCAGGAGAGTTACATTTACTTAGACATATTTTCTTTATCAGTTACACAGCAAAAGCTACTGAATCAGAGCAACTCAGCAGAACAAGAAAATTGCTTTTACTAGGTAGTCTTGCAGAAAAAAAGACAAAGTATACAGGCTACAATGACTATTTTGAAGTCTGAAACAAGATGCCACCCTCTGTTCATTTTTTGTTTTCTTTCCTCCCTTCCCAACACCAAGTAGCAGCTTCCTTTCTTGGGGCTCATGGCAGTTTCAGTAGAATATTCTGGAATAGCCCAAATCTAGCAACTTGGCAACCACAAAGTGTATCAGGCAGAGTAAGAACTTCCTCTCGAAAGTCTGTTTTAATGGTACTATTTTACCTTTAATGGCATCGCCACCACAATATATATGATGCTTAGTTTGACCAATCAAGGTAGTTACTATTGTGCATTGCTTATGATTATAGGTATAGTTTCATTAGACAGTGTATTACCAGACAGCATAAAAATACACAAAAACGTAACTTAACCTATCAGCACTCACAACATGCTTTTTAGAGAAAAAAATAAAATTAATTACCTGCAAACTTAGATTCTGAAGTGAGATGCCAAATGACAAGGGGTTATTCCGATTCGTGATCTAATAGAGCAGGGGGGAAATACCAAAGAAGGATTATCATATACTCTACATTTTGATATGAAAGTAAATAGGAAACAACTGAAAAAAAATATATAAAGCAAATATCTGATAACTGTACTCAAATCTGACAACTGTATCTTCTTTGTATTCAAGCATAAATATACTTAAGCATACGTTTTTGTAAAAACTTTTTATCAGGATTTTTTTCATAGAATCATAGAATGGTAAGGTTGGAAGGGACCTCAAGGATCATCTAGTTCCAACCCCCTGACATAGGCAGGGACACCTCCCACTAGGACAGCTCACTCAAGGCCTCCTCCAACCTGGTCCTGAACACCTCCAGGGAGGGAGCAGCCACAACCTTCCTGGGCAACCTGTGCCAGTGCCTCACCACCCTCACTGCAAAGAACTTCCTCCTAACATCCAGTCCAAATCTCCCCTCTGCCAGTTTAAACCCATTGCCCCTTGTCCTGTCATTGCAGGACCTTGTAAATAATCCCTCCCCAGCCTTCCTGTAGGCCTCCTTCAGATACTGGAAGGCTACTATCAGGTCTCCTCGAAGCCTTCTCTTCTCCAGGCTGCAGAGCCCCAACCCTCTCAGCCTGTCCTCATAGGAGAGCTGCTCCAGCCCTCTGATCATCTTCGTGACCCTCCTCTGGACCCACTCCAACACTTCCATGTCCTTCCTGTGCTGAGGGTTCCAGAACTGCACACAGAACTCCAGGTGGGGTCTGGTCTTTCGGTTGGTTGTTCGGGTATTTTTATTTCTAAGGCTATGACATTTCCAAAACTTTACTAGGATTTTCTCTATGTGGAAAGAAACTAGAAGAAAATAAATCATGTTCTTAAGTTCATGTTACAGTGCGCAAAAGTACTTACATCATCTTCATAGCGAATGTGGATGTTGGAAATTTTCACCTGAAGATTTTTGATGACCTGAGTGACTAGTTTTTCTACAAATGTGTCTTGTTTCTCTTCTTTTACTTTATCTATGTTAAAGAATATAGTATTTTGTTTGCATTAAAATATTTTTATAACTAGAGAAAAGAATAATCAAGTTTATATTAAAGATCTTTACATTTCCTATTACACTGCACTCCAGTCACATAAAATTATGTCCTTCATAAACTGTAACAATTATATCCTCAGACTAGACAGTCTTTGTCTTAGCTTTTTTACCTGTTACATGAAGAATCAAGTTGTTCTAAAGCACGATATGAACCCACTGATACTCAAGGTGATCAATATACATTCTTTGGAAGTATTGAAAGTTCAATTTACAATTATAAGACATAATATATATGAAAGAACAAATTTAAAGAGTCTTTTAAAAAGTCTAACTGTAAAAATTCTTTGCTACTGGAAACAAAGTACAATTGTTTCTAATGAAAGAAGGAGAAAGAAAATGCCAGCCAAATCATGACAGCAACAAACAGTATTTCAGAAGCATTATTTCTATCTAATTATGTCAATTGAAGCTTGACTTTATTTTCAGGATGCCTACTGCATAATACTTACTGGCACCTACACCTAAAAATCTGTGACTAATAGGTTAAGTATGAAGAGGAAAACAGGAATCTAAATATTAAGTGACAAATCCACCATTCTTCTACATTAAAGTAAAGAAATAGCATCATTTTTGTACCTTTTCCCACTCTTACCTTGGTCAGCTATTTTCTGCTTTGCTTCCTCTATCCTTTGCAGTTCTCTCTGTCTTGCTTCCAAAAGCTGCCTGGCTTCTTTTTCAGCATCATATTTAATGCCTAAATACACAATGTAAAAAAAAATACAATTAAAAAAAAAAAAAATCTTACACAGTTTTGGAAGATGCCAAAGATGCCACAGTTTCAAAAGTAGCAATTTTCAGGTTTTGTTAATGGTCATATAACAGCAAAAAATTAGGTAACTAACTGTAAGCTACTGAAAGACATCAAACTCCCATTACCTAATTGTACTTAGTTAGGAGTTTCTACTAGGATTAAAGTTTACGAAAACAATGTCAACCCATTACAGATAGTTCCATAATCCCACCCTCTATACTCATTTTTTTCTCTACATTAACTTACTGGCTGTGGGTACAATAAGCAAATAAACTCCATCAAGAACTGCCTCAACAGGTTGAGTATAAAGGTTTTGCCAGGGAATCTGTAAGTTAAGTTGACCTACAAACACAAAAGGAACAGGTTGAGGTACAAGGTAAACAGATTACAGGAAAACAGTATTAGAAAGACGACAGACATTAACCACCAAATGTCTTAATTATGGCAATGGACAAAGAAAAACCAATGCATCTGAGACACACGTCCTTTGGACACAAATGAACATGAGGCAAGTTTTGCCATGAGCTGAATGACTAAGACTAAAGTCCTTTTCTTACTCCCTTGAATTACACTCCTTACTAACAGCAACGTCTCCTTCCTTACTTCTCCTTTCTTACAAATCCACCATAGCACCCTCACATGAGAAAAACATTGGCAGCTTGTACCTAATCAGTCAACTAAACAGTCTCGACTAGATCTTTTTTAAAAACATGTGGGTTTTTTATTTTCTTTCCCTGTGGAAGTGTCTTAAAGTAGTGTGTATATTTTGTGAATACACAGACCCTGAGGTTATAGTATCTTTTATTCTTCACATAAGCACCATTTTTAATAACCTATGAAATCAGTCACAGAAAAAATATACACTTACAGGGCATGTTTAAGGAAAACATGATGGCTTTAAACTAAGTTTGCTATAAGAAATCACTAACTTCTACAGGACCATGTGCTGGTTTGAGGTTAATTGGAATATATTAATGAGAGAAATGAGATTATTGGCTGTGAAAAGAAAATACAGTGATGTCTGTATCACCCATTCGTTCTGCTGGGACATCTAAAAACAAGGCCACAAACATAGATAAGACAGTGTCTGCCTGGTTTTTGCAGTATTATCTCTTCTGCCTGAACCTGCACATTTCCAGCTAATCATTCTGCTTCTAACACCCCTTACTGACCTTTCTAGCTCACTCTGCACATAAGAGAGATTCTGAGATAAGGGAGAGGGTAGAAAGAAGGTGGAGAGTGGTTTGGAGCCCCTCCTGGGCACTCTGACTGCTAAGAGGGGTTACATTTTTCTGTATTACTTTTAACTTGTATATTACTTTATATAGTTGTAAATATCTGTAATATATTGTGTATATATATATACTTGGAAATTGTGTTAAGCTGTAAATATATAAAGCTTCATTCCTTAACTTCTAGCCTGATGAGTTTAGTCTGGTTAATCTAATGGGGGGGAAAACTTCAGAACCACCACAGACCATCAATTGGTAATGAGAAAAGTTTTCATACTAGCATAAACAGGGAAGGAAGATAGCAAGGGAATCAAAAATTGGCAGTGCAGCCCTGCTGATACAAGGGATACATTCCTGTCCTGCCCAGGTCTAGAAACTAGGGAAATTACTTGCTAAAGATGCCACTTGCAAGTAAAATAGTAGTTTAGTAACTTTTGTACGAGTGTATGACAAAATGCAACTTACCTATATGTCCTGCTTTAACCTTAAATGGCACATCCAGCTGACTCTGAAAGAAAATGTTTTAGAATAGTTAAGCTCATTTCAGCAACTTGTCTTTTATTTCCTATATCAAAACATTTCACAATGATAACCTTCACAACAAATTTTACCTTTCAACTACTGGGAGAACCCATTTAACACAATGGAACAAGTAAGCTTTTGATTACTAATTTACACTGTTATGCCATGCTAGGCTACGTACATCCCCAAGAGCAAACTTCTAGCTTTGTGAGCTATACAGAAAACAAACCAAACCCAAAAAAAAAGAAACAACCAACCAACAAACAAACAAACAAAAAAAACCACCAACCACAAACAGGTCTTTCAGAACCATTTTTTATCAAAACACATTTTTTTAGCAATTGCTGCAAGATTTGTCTAAAAAAAAAAAAAAAAGGTAAATGATGCCAGCATACTCAAATTAACCGGATAATTCAACACAAGTACAGAGAAAATAAAACACTAAAGTCTTCACTTATAAGACAGGGTATCAAAAAAGGATCTAAAGTAGTATGCACAATTCAATACGATTCTTCAAGAATCATTTCTGCAACAGTTGCTTTTATTCTCACTAACTTACCAGTGCATTTTCTTTTATTTCAAGATTCTTCAGTGCAACGGCACCTAAAAATAAAGAAGGCAGTAAATAAAACTACAATAAGTAGTAGTAATAGTGCACACTAAACATCTGAGAGTCACTTGTCCATGGCCTGTGATTCTTTAACTCTTTGCTTTGAAGAGATTTACAACCTATACATCAAATATCCATGGAAGACCATTATGAACACACTGTTCATGCTACAAAGGAATACTGAACATTTTCTTAAGGAGCTTGCATGTCCACAAAAAGAACCTAAGATTCCTAAAGTAAAAGTGTTGGAAATTACTGTTACATTTTGTAAGGATAAATTTTTAATTTAAAAGTTAGCTTCCTTTTTCTCAACCATCTGCTTCTTATGCTTATGGAAATCTAGCAACATTGGAGTGGATTTTTAGCTCTCAAAAGATCTAACATCTGCAAGTTATATTTATAGGCTGATAAAAGCCCATAAGAAGCACTTCAGTAAATCTAAGTTTTAAATGTCTTAACAATAAATTCAGCACCCTCTAAACACAGAAATTTTGAATTGCTTTATCTGCTTTTACAATCTACTTCACATTAGATACTTGCCATAAGAAAGGACCATTGAAAGGGAGCATGAAACTCCTAACTTAAAAACAAGCTCATAGTCTGAGGAAGTTCTGCAGGAAGGATGTAACACCTGCAATAGTTACCTCCGAATTAGCTGTACAGTATTAACATACACATGGAATGGACACCTGATACAGTTGAGCAGGGGCATAAATGAGATTCAGGAAAACAGAAGCAGATTACAGGCCTGGAAAGGAATACTACTTGATTGCGAATGAAAATTTGATTGACCCAATAATTCTCTACTGCAAGAAATATTCATGCAGCTCTATAGTACTGATGGCATTGGGAAACTGGACCCTCAAAAAAAGCTTTCATTAGCACAGGTAGTTCAAGTTGTGAAACTGCTATAGTTGAACAGGTATACTAATTCATCTGTCTTGCATGTGCAAATCTAAATTTGTTAATTATTTCATTTACTCATTAGAACAAGACATTATATTTTTCTAGTAGAATGTTGTATATCAGGCATGTGCCATTATCAGCATCGGCAGAGAAATATTACAAGGAGAAGGATGTTTTTTGAGAGCCAAGAGTTCTGCTTTTAAACCTTACAATACACCCATATTGACAGGCACATCAGGAACAGGGAAAAAAACATAGACAGCACTACCAACAGTAAAGTCATCCTAGAAACTATAACTACTCTACACAGGTAATAAGGTCACAATTGCGTTCAATTCTACTCTAAATGTATTTCCTGATATAGCTGATGCTGCACATATAATTCTAACACTATAATTTAAAATGTAAAAAAACCAAACAAACCAACATCATGAACTGTATTCTTTATAATTTTAAGTGTATGCACGTCAAGTAATAAGAATTCTAATGGTATCCAGACCAAAAGTTCACAGAATGCCAGCAGTTACAATCTCCAGAGATCATTGGGTCAACAACCCCCTGCACCTAGAGCAGGCCACACAGGAACACACCNGCCCAAGCAGGCCACACAGGAACACACCCAGGCTGCTTTTGAAAGTCTACAGAGGAGACTTCACAACTTCTATTAGCAGCCTGTTCCAGTGCTCCATCACTCTCACAGTAAATCTCCTCATACTGAGGTGGAACTTACTGTGTTACATCCATTATTCCTTGTACTACCAGGTGCCACTGAAGAGTCTGCCCCCTCCTCTTAACACCCACCTCTCCAATATTTATAAACATTAATAAGATCCCCTCTCAGCTTTCTCTTTCCCAATCAGACCCAGTTCTCTCAGTCTTCTTAGGAAAGATGTTTCAAGTCCCTTAATCATCCTTACATGTCTTCGTTGAACTCTCTCCAATAAATCCGTGTCTCTCTTGAACTGGGGAGCCCAAAACTGAATATAATATTCCAGGTGTGGTCTCACCAGGCCAGAGTAGATGGGGAGGAGAACCTCCCTAGACCTGCTGGACACACTTTTACTAAAGGTCCCCAGACATGTTGCATCCAAGTTATCACATAGGAGAATTCTTGCACTTAGCCAAGCCATGTCACCTAAAAATGTTCACAGGCAAACTCCAGGACTAGGTAACACATGAAGCAGCTTAACAGGGTTTAGATTCTTTGCTTTCACCGATAGCTAAGTAAACGCTACCTACTATTCATCAAGTGTTGCCACACTCAGCTGAGGCACAGGAACTCAGTAACTTAATCTGCAATAACTTGGAAGCCCAAATACTTTTTAAAAAATTATCAACAGCAAAATGGGCAAGGATTATCTAAAACATTCACAACTAATATTGTGTTTTGGAGAACTACAATTATAGCTGATTTTACCTAATCATATCAGAATGGCAGGGGATGAACACAGTACCAACACTTTCAAACAATTCTACATGAACTGTCAGGATTAGGAAAGGGGTAAAAAAATCCTTCACCATTTTTTTCCTTATTAAAACATTTAGCTAAACACACAAGACAGAACTTAGTAAAACTTACATAAACTCATTTTTTATTATAAAATCACTGAAACACATTCACTAAAATATCACAGTTTACTTCTAAAAACTGACCGACCATCTCAATGCAAATGTGTCATCCAAGTGAAACTGCTCAAATGCCCACATTACAACAATATGGTCCTTGTCTTTCAATCAGGACCACTGATCAGGGGCTTTACGGTATAAAAGTGTTCACCTTGAATGCATGTGTTATTAGCACCTAAGTCTTGAAGAGTACAGATTCATAACCTGTGGTGGAAGTTCTCATCAACATAAAACAGAAGGCAGTACAAAGACAAGAAGAACATCAAGACCTAAACAGACAAGAACCTGTCAACAGAAGAAACTTTCATCTGAATAAGTAAAGCTGTTGCAACTTACATTCTTAACAAGTAAGCTTGACTCATTAACAAACTATGATAATATTAAAACACACACGCCCTTTGTTAAGCTTAATAACAAGCTTTATTAATAAAACAGTATCTTGGCTCTGTGTATCTCCTGGCTGTTGCACATCAGGTGGAAGAATCCAGTTTTGACAACAAATAGACTATCAAAGCACTCAAGTACTGTTTTGTACATCTATGCAACCACTTTTTTACCACTTAAGAGAACACAAGAAAGGCTAACTAAACATTACTCCAAGTAAACATGAGTTACTTTCAGAGTCACACCACCACCTCAACTGGAAAACAAATTCTAAATCACAAGATTCAAAATGCAGTAACTGACCATGTCAGTATTCTTGCTCACTGATAAAGTTTTGCCTCTATCAGATTGTTTCTTTTCCACTGAGATATAGCTCCAAGTGTAACTGCACAGAAACCTCACTGTTACACTAAGGGGAAAACAAACAAAAAACAACCCCAAAAAAAACACACACGTACACAAACTTTACAAACACAAGCAGGAAAAATCAAGGAGCAAAGGCCTGTTGCAGGACATAACAGAACTACTACATTTTACCATCTTGCAGTCCTGCCAATGTGCTAATGCAGGAATTTGAAAATACATCAAAATTTGGTTGTTTCATTTCGCTAGGGGTTTGGCAGATATTTCCCCTGTTGGAGGCAACTGGATTTTTCTTTGTTTTGACTGCAGAAGTGCATCCAGACAAAATCCCATCTGATGAATTAAAAATTGCCCAACTGAGAAATACTTGCATACACAAGTAGTTGGGAGTTGTGTAAATACTTAGAGGTTAAACATATATAGGCTAACAGCCAAAACACTAATAAAAGCTAGAACATTAATAAATACCTACAGTACAGTGTACTATTAAGGCTATATTATAAAGCAAATTCCTATCTCTGGGTATCATATACAATTCAGCAATTGCATTTCTGCTGGTTTGTAAATAAGAAGCAAAGGGCTGATAAGATAGATGTGAGCCCCCCACACACACTCTGTAAAATGACCCAGACTAGAACTCAGTCGGCTGGAAGTTAAGTGATGAAGCTATATTTACAGCTTTGCACAATGTACAAGCAGAGATATACACTATGTACAGGAATAGTTACAGAAATATACAAGTTAAAGGTAATACAGAAACACAACTCCCCTCCCAGAAATCAGAGACCCCAGGAGGGGTTCCCAACCATCCTTCCACCTTCTCCCCACCCCTGTACCTTACCCCAAGGTTTGCCTTATGCGCAAGGTGAATAAGGAGGATCAGCCAGGGGAGTTAGAAGAAAAGTGGTTAGTGAAGATTAATCAGCAGAGGAGCCAGAGCCAGAAGCTGCTAGATCGCCCCAAGCTGCTCTCCCAGCAAGCCACAGAGAGAGACTCACTTATCTATATATTTTGGTTATTGTTCCCAAACAATTTTTCAGCAAGCATATGAGTGAAGTAGACATCATGATGTTTTCCTTTCACAGCCTATAGTTTAGTTTTCTCTATTAAAATATTCTAATTAGCCTCAAACCAGCACAATAGATATTCTTCACCCTTAAGTCAATTCAAACTACTAATATGTAAGCAGGAGACTGCAACTGCTATGCCCCTGTATAGCAATTGGTGTAGCCCCTCAAAAAATAAAAAAATTAAAAGTGCTTATGTGCTTAAAAATGTGTGTCCATCATCTGCCTATACCATCCTACAAATAGAGTTGCCTCTGTAAGATACATCAGTTATTCAAGTTAAGACATGACTGAGACATTACCTAATAGTAGATGTGCCAAGAGAACAGAGAATTTAAGTATTTTAAAGGGCAGTACAGACAGTTCAACCAAGACACTGAATTAAAAGCTAAATTATTTAGATTTGCTCAGAAGAAATAGGTGAAAAACTGCTTGGTCTCACAGAGTGTTTTGAAGCCTCAATGACACTTCTCAAAGATAGTCAGCAACACCTCATAATGTTTTGTTCATTCCATCAGGTATTTAAGAATAACTTCCTTAGGTCTAAAGCATTTAACATTATCTAACTTGTTTATCTAAGCTAAGTACTTACACATTTGTTAATATGGTTCAATGAAACCATCTTTCTAAGGAAAGACCACAACAAAAAAATGTTTAAAACTGTCTTTCCCAGCACTGATCATCAATCCAATAGCTTTCCTCAATGACTGCCTAACATAGCAGCTTTTTATTCTGCTTCGTAATACTGAAGTTCCTAAGGAATATGATTTCTTTCCTTATCACATTCGTTTCTGAGCCTTGGTCTTTCCAGCACTGGCCTTATTTCTTTATGTTTTGTGCTGGTTTTAGGCTAATTGGAATATTTTAATAGAGAAAATTACACTACAGGTTGTGAAAGGAAAACATGGTGATGTCTACTTCACCCATAGGTTTGCTGAGACGTTTAAGAGAAGAACTCAAAACATTAGACAACAGAGTGTCTGTAGGGACACAGCGTCTTGGGCGGTCTAGCAGCTTCTGGCTTCTATCTGCTGATTATCTCACTAACGACTTTTCTTCTAACCCCCCTGGTCAATCCTCCTAATTCACCTTGTGCACAAGGCAAACTCTGTGGTAAGGTATAGGGGTGGGGAGAAGGTGGAAGGGTGGCTGGGAGCCCCTCCTGGGGTCTCTGATTTCTGGGAGGGGAGTTGTGTTTCTGTATTACCTTTAACTTGTATATTTCTGTAAATATTCCTTTATACAGTGTGTATCTCTGCTTACAAAGTGTGGGGGGCTGGGAACTCCCAAACCATCACATATTTTCACTTGTAGGTCAGCTTATTTAAGGAACTAACTCGGAGAGTTTCTTGGGAAACAGCCCTTAAAAACAAAGGGGTCCAGGAAGGCTGGACCTACTTCAAGAAAGAACTCTTGAAGGCGCAGGAATAGGCTGTGCCAATGTGCTAGAAGATGAGCCGATGAGGGAAACAGACAGACTGGATGCACAGGTAGCTTCTAAAGGAATTAAGGAAAAAAAAAAAGGAGGGTGTATCACCTTTGGAAAAAAGGGGAGGTATCCCAGGAATAGTATAAGGATGCTGTTAGGTCTTGTAGGAAAAAAATTAGAGAGGCAAAAGCCCATTTAGAACTTAGACTGGCCACTGCTGTTAAGGAGAATCAAAAAATGCTTCTATAAATATGTTAATGGCAAAAGAAGGGGCAAGGACAACCTCCACT
>VWZE01012612.1:0-11919 GCA_013396675.1 Eubucco bourcierii
GAGCAGAGTCTTCTTTGGGGATGAATTCTGAGCGGGCTTGGGATGCTGCAGGGCAGAAGCAGTTTCCCTCTCCTGGTTGGAGCAAGGTTGATGTTGATGCAGACTCTGAGTCACAAACTCAGAGGCTGCCCGTTCCCGTGGGGACTGTTGCTGCTTTGTCCTGGCCTGATCCCTTTCCTTTCTCCTTTCCCTGCTTTGCGTTGTGACCCTGGCAGTCACAAACCTAACATCAGCCTCTCAGTAAGTTCTCCAGTGAGGCTGAGTAGGGTCTGTATGACACTCAACATCCATGAGTGTTCCTTTTGTGTGTACTGGCTTCTACAAACATAAACTCCTGAGACTCTGAAATGTTGTTTTACAGCCTTGGCACCACCATACTGCCTCCAGCCTGGCAGCCTGGCGATGTGTCAGCAGAGAGAAGGAATGGAGGCAGTAGTGCCAGGCATTGGGAAGACAGAAGGCGGCAGGGATGAAGAGACTGGGTCTGGCTAATGTCTCCTGGCCACAATGGTAAGTGTGACACCTGGAGATAGACTCTGGGATGCTTTGTACTTCAGAACTGCCACAAAGGGCACCAGTGGGAAAGGACAGGCAAGTCAGTGAGGAAGCAGCTCTCACATGATGGCACAACTGGGCCTGTTCTGGCTGCAGCCTTCCTTAGCCTCTGCTTTGCAAAGCCAAGAGCTTCTCCCTCCAACCTCCTGCACATTTCCCTTGCAGGCAGTCACAGACCCTCCAGGACCTCCTACCTCTCAGGGACAGGGCTGAAAATGCAGCTGGAGCTGTGGGCCTGAAGCTCAGGCACTGCTGCACACCCTCAGGCAGGACTCACCAGGAACACCACTGGGCACTGCTGGTGGCACTGGGGCCTGGCCTTGTGTCCCCAGCAAATTCACAGCTCACTCCTGGCCCCTGCCTTTAGGGCTCTGAGGTCCAACCCAGGCCCCCATCAGCTTTCACAGGAGTCACTCCCAGAGGAGGGGACAGGGCACAGAGACCTTTGGAGGTGGCCCCCAGCAGCAGGCTCAGGCTGCCATGTGTCTGCCTCCCTCCTCAGTATCTAAGTTCAAAATAGCTCTGCTCTTGCAAGACTCCTGCACGGGGTTGTGCCTGCTTGTGGAGCTGACAGGCTGCCACTAATAGCCCTGGAAGACATTCCTGGGCGGGCAGGTTGCCTTCTATAGCTCAGCACAACCTGCTGCCACGGAGCAGCTGGCAGCTGCCTTGTGAGCCAAGACAGCAGATGCTGTTCTTACCCCAGGGACCTGCCCCACACAGCTCCTTGCTCTCAGCTGAAATGTTCACCAGCAGAAGCAGGCCTGAGGGTCTTCTCTCTGGGAAGGGTCTCCATCAGGAGTGGCCCCTTTGAAGTGCATGCCCTGCTGTGTGTCAGCCCAGCTCCTGGCTGCTCACCATGCCCTGCTGGGATATGCTGTGCCCTGGGGAGCACAGCAGCTGCCCTGGTGGGTCCAGTGATCATTTGGGAGTGAGTCTGGGGTGGATGGGGGCACCACTTTTGCTGTAAAGCAGGAGATGAAAAAGGCAGGCAGGCTGTAGTTCTAAGTGCATGATTTTACAGCTGCATCCAGACAGCTAACAGTGTCCTCAACTGAATCAAAGAAGCATTGCCAGCAGAGCAAGGGAAGGGATTCTGCCCCTTTGCTCTGCTGTCTTCATCCCCCACCTGGAGTACTCTATGCAGTTCTGGAGCCCCCAGCATCAGGACGGACATGGAACTGTTGGAGCCAGTCCAGATGAGGCCATGAAGAAGATCAGAGTGCTGCAGCAGCTCTACTATGAGGACAGGCCGAGAGAGTTGGGGCCTTGCAGCCTGGAGATGAAAAGACTTCCAAGAGACCTTGAAGTGGCCTTCCAATGTCTTAAGGGGGCTACAGGAGGGCTTGGGTGGGACTATTGACAAGGTGATATAACCACAGGACAAGGAGTAATGGGTTTAAAACTGTCAGAGGGGAGATTTAAATTGGGTGTTAGGAATAAGTTGTTTACAGTGAGGGTGGTGAGACACTGGCACAGGTTGCCCAGGGAGCTTGTGGCTGTTCCCTCCCTGGAGGTGTTCAAGGCCAGGTTGGACTAGGCCTTGAGTGACCTGTGCTAGTGGGAGGTGTCCCTGCCTATGGCAGGGGGTTGGGACTGGATGAGCTTTGAGGTCCTTTCCAACGTAAACCATGCCATGATTCTATGGTTCTATGGTTCAATGATTCTATGATTCTGTGATTGTATGTCCACGTCTGGGTGAAGTTAAAGGCAGAGGCAGGGTTTGCTCTGAGGCTCAGCAGGCCTTGGCCCTTAGCTCAAGCTGTGCCTTCCCAGTACTCCCTGAGGGCTTTACACTAAAGACCCTCAAGAGTCATGCAGGAGAAACTCTGGCCAGGCAGTGACTCTCACATGATGCTTATGGAGGCTCAGCTCTGCCTGCTACTGGACTCTACCAGGCCTTGGCAGAGCTCAGCAAAGCTGGTCCCTGCCTGGGGCAGTCACCATAGGCAATCAGGCAGAGGATACCACGGAGCAGAGGCATGGTTGGGATGGTCCCTGTGCCTTCTGCCTCACCACTTTGACCCCTGTTGAGAGGGCATCGACCCCATCAACTTTGCTCTCAGCTTCAGCCTGGGAATCAGCTGACACCAAAGGGACAGGGAAGTTCTTGTAGGGATCCTTGTCAGAAGGACCAGGACCTTATTACCAGGGGCCAGGAGCAGGGGGCAGTGGTCACAGGGCTCCAGCAGGCTCCTGTCTGTCAGTCACAGCACTCAGCCAGGCAGCAGCCGGCCGCAGCCACTGCCCAAGGCACTCATTGCCAGGGGGTGGCAGCATGGAGCCACCAGGGTGAGCTCTGCAGGGCTGTGCCAGCACACAGCACCCCCGAGGGCTGCCTTCAGCCCAGCACAGTTTAAAGCCGCTGAAACTCCCTGCCCCACATCTTGCCTCTGCCCCACAGCAGGAGGGTTCATGTGCGGCCAGGTGGGGCAGGCAGCCTCGGCTGCTCACCACTGGACCAGAACAGGCCAGCAAAGGGCTGAAAGTGTGAGGGTCAGCCCTGCTGGAAGAAAAGTCTCTGAGCTGACAGAGGCAACCTCTGATCCCTGTGCAGGGACTCATTTGCACTGGGCTCTCTGCCCGCAAAGGGCTCCGCCGCGTTGCTTGCAAGCAAACGGCTGCTGGAAGGCCATCGTGAGCAATCCGTGGCCGTGCTGCTGGTTAGAGCAGCCTAAGGACAACGATGGCAGCACCTCTCTATGTTGGGACTTCAGCTTTGCTTCTCAGATCTCAGGACAGTGCTCATCTTACACCCCTCACAGAATGGGGACCCTCTGGCCCCAGTGTGCCACCAGCACAACCCCAACACCATCACAGTACTGCTGGGAGAATTACAGCTCAGCACAAAGGAAGGCTTTGGAATTGAGCCCAAAGAGATAAAGTCCAATCTCGGCTAATGTGAGTGCAACAGCAGTGCAGGGTCATAGGGTGGCTCTGCTCAGAGAGCCTAGCAGAGGCACTTCAGGCATACAGGGCCACATGGAGAGCTGGTCAGGGAGCTGAACGCACTGATCTGTGCCACCTGCCACAGCAGTGACCAAGGGAAGTGGTCACTGCACACTTAGCTGCTTGGGTCAACATTAAAATAGGCACATTTTGCATGAGCACCAATATTCTAATTGTCCTATTACTGTTACTGTCTTAATGACAGTAATAGCAATATGGGATGGCATTATCCTATTAATTTCCAAACTAAAAGCAACTTTTGAGAATCTTCCTTTTTTCTCAATGTAAATAATAAATATGAGGATTTATCAATAGAAAGCATCTCACTTGCTATCAATACTGCAGACTGCTTCTGCACTTGAAAATGGTTTGTGTGGTTTAAAGAGTTTCAATGTTCACAAGTATTTCGTGTTTTGTGAAGAAAGGAGGTAAAGTTTTGGGATGTAATTGAGACACCCACTTAGAGCAACATGAAGTTGCTTGTGCAAATCTAAACAAATCTCTCTCCACAGACCAGCTTCTCCCTGCTTCTCTCATAGGTGCACTGTCAATGGGGGAACAAGACAATTAATGAAGTGCCTGGTGATTTTAGTTTATATTGCTGTCCTCATTTCTTCTCCTTCCCTGCCATTCTCCAGCTCTTTTTGCCTTTTCCTTCCCCTTCCACTGCCATCAGAACATGTCCACCCCACTCACCTGTTCTGTAACCAAAGTTGTTTTGCTGCTTGGGCATGTGATGGAAAGAGCATCCTGAATGTCACCTCCTTGGCCAGGATCTCCTGCTCACATTTCTCTGACATTTACTGTGGAGATATGAGAAATGTAAGTAACCATAGAAATCTCATGCACGCTCCAGAGCTGTCCCTCTTTAACCCAAAAAGTGCTGTGTTAACTCTCTAATCTCCAGCAGATTTTGCCCTCCCTCTCTATTTTTCTTCATGAGGCTGTTACATTTTCTCAGTGAACATCTGCTTAGGTGTCATCCAGAGGAAGGTAAAAGAGATCTCTGTTTTTAAATCTGCTGTTAAAGCTTCCCAGGTACAAGTAATTTATTCTTTCCCCCTGCTGTGAGGTCAGATAATAACTCTGTGAAGCACTGCAGAAATTAGACTCCAAACAAAGGAAGAGGAACAAAACATAGCAAGGTCCATTCACAGCTAGCCTGAGATACAAGGAGGTTCTGAACAGCAACAGACATAAAAGTTAGCTCACTTGTTTTGCCTTTGCAGTAGCCAAACCATTAACTGGCCTGATATACTCATAAATACTGCCAGGTTAATATAAGTCTTTTATTTCTTAAGATCTCTGCTGCTTTGCCTTTTAGACAGTCCTCAGCTCCTTTCCTGGCCTGTCCTTTTCAGCACATCCCTAAAGGACAAACCACGAATGATTGCCCAGGCTCAATGCACTGTGCCAGGAACACAGAAAGCACTCATTATATTCTGTTGAATTCAACCCAGGGCTCACCTTTCAGCAGAATAAAAAGAACTTTTGATGTGAAAAGTGTTCTTACCATCTCCAGGAGCCAGTGCCCAGCCACATCTTAGCAGCAGTGTCAGAACAAGAAGCTTTGCCCCAGAGAATCAATGTTCTGGCATTTCTCCTTGCCTGATGCCAGCATTCCTGAGAGGTTTTATTTTACCCATGGATCTTCAGTATGAGGCTACACATTCCCTAGCAGTCTATTCACTGAGGATCCACAGGCACAAAGATCCCTCTTGGCATGCATTCTAAATATTAACAGCATAACTGAGAATAGCATTTGCAAGCTGCAAATCCCATCAGGAATCTTCTTCTAGATCAGTGCAAAAACTAACACTGAGGAGTGAAAATTCTGAACATCTTTTGGTTTGGACAAGAAACTTGGGTACTTATCTTTGCATCTTGTGAGCATTAGCAGACAGCCTCTTTTGACTCACATTGATAATTTGATTGCTTTAGCTAAATATTTATCACATCCTAACACTTTAATTCCCAAGATAAATTGTTCTACTAACCCCATGGGTGTTAAAGCCATTTCCTAAATCCATATGTTAAACAACAAGAAGAAACCTGTGTGTATTCCAGCTGTAGCATTTGGGTATGGGCTTTTGTCTGAGTTCATTCTACTGAAACTAAGCTATTTCCATAGACAGAATGGGGACAATAGTTTAAAACATTCTAACCTTGAGACTTTTTGCTTTACCAACATAGAAAAGCTTCAGATTTGAAAGTGCTTGGGGGGACACAAAGAACCGGGTGCTGCCCTTTGGCCACAACAACCCCATGCAGAGCTACAGCCTGGGGTAGGAGTGGCTGGAGAGCAGCCAAACAGGAAGGGATCTGGGGGTGCTGATTGACACCTGCCTGAACATGAGCCAGCAGTGTGCCCAGGTGGCCAAGAAGGCCAATGGCATCCTGGCCTGCATCAGCAAGAGTGTGGCCAGCAGGAGCAGGGAGCTCATTCTCCCCCTGGACTCTGCACTGCTTAGGCCACGCCTTGAGTCCTGTGTCCAGTTCTGGGCCCCTCCATTGAAGAAGGACATTGAGGTGCTTGAGTGTGTCCAGAGAAGGGCAACGAGGCTGGGGAGAGGCCTGGAGCACAGCCCTATGGAGAGAGGCTGAGGGAGCTGGGATTGGTTAGCCTGGAGAAGAGGAGGCTCAGGGGAGACCTTCTTGCTGTCTACAGCTACCTGAAGGGTGGTTGTAGCCAGGGGGAGGTTGCTTTCTTCTCTCAGGCAAGCAGCAGCAGAACAAGAGGACACAGTCTGAAGCTGTGCCAGGGGAAGTTTAGGCTGGAGGTGAGGAGAAAGTTGTTGCCTGAGAGAGTCATTGACTGCTGGAATGGGCTGCCCAGGGAGGTGGTGGAGTCAGCGTCCCTGGAGGCGTTCAAGGCAGGTTTGGACGTGGCACTTGGTGCCATGGTCTGGTCTTGAGGTCTGTGGTAATGGGTTGGACTTGATGAGCTTTGAGGTCTCTTCCAACCTTGGTGATACTGTGACACTGTGATACAAAGGTGTTGTATAGAAAGTTTGGAGAAAGGACATTTTGTTCTGTGAAGTATTCAGAAGGAAACATGTGATACATCTCACCTCAATCTGCTCACACATCATCAGGAAATCAGTTGATTGCCTGAACAGGTGACCAGTTTTGTCAAGAGGAAGTGACTGTTTTATCTTCTTTGCAGAAAAGATTTTAGCTGATCTGTGGAGCACTCCTGGACTATCCACCTTTAATGCAATCCAGAGCAAAGTAGCAGGGATGTGTAAAATTCAACTCCAGAATCTCTGGTGATATTGGAAACTGATATCCCTCTGTGTAAAACAGAACAGAACTCTGTGCTTTTGGCTTGCTGTTTAGTCAGAGTTCTGTGCTTAATGTCTGATACCCAAGCCCAGGCTCCTTCTTTCCTTCAGTGGAAATCAAATAACCTTCTGAAGTGTTAAGTTCCTGCCTAACAGCATTGCAGCCATCTCTCACTGGATAGCCACTGTGGGGTCTAAAGATAATCACAGGATGTGATGAAGGAAAGCAAGAGATTCAGTTAAGTGTCTTTGACAGATTTCACAGAGCTGATATGCTAAAGATTTTACATGTAACGCCTAATTCCAATACCTTGTTTTGTTTGCTTTCTGGATGCTATGGGTTGTAGGTGACAAGAATGTACTGCCAGACTCCTGCAACAGATTTGGGGTGTCCACTGAGAAGTTGATCTGTTGCTGCCCTCAGCCTGAGAATAGGTTTTGGTTAGATCTCTTCAAGCCCGCAATCAGTGGATTGGTGTTTTGTTAAAAGACTGTGACTGGGGAGGAGATGGAGAAGCCTTGTCCTGCTTAACTGTGGGTCAGGTGAAGTGTTCTGAAGGGAAGACTGGACCTCACCTGACAGCAGATAAATAGGGCAGGAAGAAGAGAGGTAACTTGGTGCCATGGTCTAGTCTTGAGGTCTGTAGTAATGGGTTGGACTTGATGATTTTTGAGGTCTCTTCCAACCTTTGTGATACTGTGACACTGTGAACTTTCAGAGTGACAGGAAGAACCTATGCAGAGTGCTCAGAGCAGGAGCAGGCACACAGGCTCACAGTCTGCTTTCAAAAGTACCATCCAGAAGAATATCCAAGAGACTGAAAAAGATTGCAGAACTCACTGAATTCAGACAACTGAAATTTTGGCAGCTGAAACCAATGCTGGAGAAAGGGACCTGCTCCAGGAGGTGCAGGGAGACTTTTTTGTGCTAAATTTCATTACTTTGGATTTTTTGGGGTTTTTTTTCCTAATGGAAGACCCAGACCTCTCCTCTGTAACTGTTGGCCTATTGATGGCCTAACCAGGTTCTTCTTCAAGGTCCTTTCTTCTCTACAGCTAGAGGAGGTTCTCTCAGAGATACTCTGACACCTCAGCAACATGTAGTTTTATTATACTGATTTACTAAAAGGGACAAGATACAAAGTGAGTGGCACACATTTGTGTTGCCATGTCTAAGGAAGAGCTGCAATTAGCCTGCCAAGAGAAGCAACCTCAGTAAAGATCAGCTCTTAGAATAGAATAGAATAGAATGGTAAGGTTGGAAGGGACCTCAAGGATCAGCCAGTTCCAACTCCCTGCCATAGGCAGGGACACCTCCCACTAGCACAGGGCACTCAAGGCCTCCTCCAACCTGGCCTTGAACACCTCCAGGGAGGGAGCAGCCACAACCTCCCTGGGCAACCTGTGCCAGTGTCTCACCACCCTCACTGTAAAGAACTTCCTCCTAACATCCAGTCTAAATCTCCCCTCTGCCAGTTTAAACCCATTGCCCCTTGTCCTGTCATTGCAAGACCTTGTCAATAGTCCCTCCCCAGCCAGATCTCTTACAACTGGTCAGTGAGAAACTTTCCAGGGTTGCTTTCTAGGGGCACACACTGCAATGCCAGTGCATTTCCAACACACGTGGCAAAGGAATTGAACAGCATAAGACCTTACTTACTGTGTGCTTCTGCCATGGGACCTACCTGCTTCTGCAGCAGCCACATCTGAATGGTAGGAGCATGAGGTAAGTGTGTGCAGTAGCACCACAGGCAGTCCAAATGGTCTCCAGAGAAGTGGGCAGGGAGTGAATTGTGAGCTGCCAATCACAGGTGTCCTGTGCTGCTTGGAAGTCAGAACTGTTCTGGCATTGCTTCCTTCAGATCTGACATTAAAGCTCACTGTGAGAAGACAAAGGGATGCAGGATTTCTGCCATTTGTCAGCAGGAACAAAGACTAAATAAAACTGTTTGGAGCAGGAGGAGATGAGGATACTCCTTTGGAGCAAAGAGCTAGGCAGGCAAAATGCCTTTTATCCTTTATTAAGCTCTACTTCAGCTTTTCCACTCCTTCCTCCTGCTGGATCTGCTGTCTTCCTATCCAGCCAGGCAGGTCTGTTGTCTGTAGGGGAGATCTTGATCTCAACATCACACTTGAAGCCAGCTCAGAATCCTAGAGCTGTGCCTGAACAGCCCAGTGCAGAAGGAAGCCACTTACAGCTCCATCAGGGTTTTCTGAAAGTTGTTATTCTGATAGTGGTATAAGATGACAGCAAATCATGCAATGAGATGCTTCTTATCAACTTGCTTGACATTTCCAACCATGCTGGGTAGATGGCAGCCTTCCACACATATGGTCCAAACACAATCCAGTTTGTACACATATAGGACAATGAATGCAGTTGTGGCCTGGTGGGAAAGGACTGGTGGGAAGGGCTTGGAGGGAAAGGATGAAGAGCGATGGTTTGAAACTGGAGCATGGGAGATTTAGGTTGGATATCAGGAGGGAGCTCTGCACAATGAAGGTGGTGAGATACTGGAACAGGTTGCCCAGGGAGGTGATGGAGTCACTGGCCCTGGAGGTATTCAAGGCAGGTTTGGACGTGGCACTTGGTGCCATGGTCTGGTCTTGAGGGCTGTGGTAATGGGTTGCACTTGATGAGCTTTGAGGTCTCTTCCAACGTTGGCAATACTCTGATACTGTGACTCTTGGCTGCATTCACTCTGCAGAAAGCTTTTGGGACCCAGGCTCTTAGTGAGTCACAAAGAAACTTTGACACGAGAAAGTGTTCTGCAGAAAAAGTGGAAAAAAATTACATTCTACAGAAAGAGAGCCTGAACTTCAGAAGGGGTTTCTCATTCCCCTGAACTGCTTTTTTTACTTCATTGCAATGAAGTTAGGAGCTAGGAGAAGTTCTCACCGGGTGAAACTACACAGACCATGCTAGACTCAATACTCCTGAAGTCATTGCACTCCCAAGTGTGACGTGTGAGAAGTTTTGGGCTGCAGCAGCCTCATAGACATGCATGAAAAGGGGCAGGATTTCATCACCATACTCTACCTTCATCTCAGATTTTTGCATCTTGAGACTAAACATTTAAGAGAACAGTCAGTAATTAAAGAATTCTCTTCTCAAAGTAAAGATGCTGTATGAGCTGACCTCTTAGATTGCTACAGATGTGAGGTTAGCTCAGGCTCTTTCCAGTCCAGCAATATCTTTGCTGCATCACCTTCTCTGCATCACCTCATACACAACACACCCACATTACTGCACTTTCTCTCTCCTCTGTCTGTGCCTCCATAAACACTCCTCACTCATTCCATCTTCATCTCTTTACATTCCCTATCCTGCATTGCTCCAGCTCAGTTTTCCAACTCCTGTCCTTGGCAGGGTGTCTCTCACATGGCATGACAGCTCATTCCCTGTCCATGAGCAGGGTGGGACAGGGATACAGGTGCTGCACCCATGCTTAGTTCATGTGAGCCCATGGTCTGCCAGCAGTACATCGAACCATAGAATGGAAAGGTTGGAAGTGACTTCAAAGATCATCCAGTTCCAACCCCCTGCCATAGGCAGGGACACCTCCCACCAGCACAGCTCACTCAAGGCCTCCTCCAACCTGGCCTTGAACACCTTCAGGGAGGGAGCAGCCACAAACTCCCTGGGCAACCTGTGCCAGTGTCTCACCACCCATGAAGGCATTCTGAACCTTCCCTTGGCCCTGAGTACATCCCAATTCCTGACCAGGACACTGGGGACTTTGATCACCCAAAGAAGAGCAGCTGAAGTGACCTGCGCCCAGGCACAGCAGACACTGCTGTCTCAGTAGGCACCTGAGCCTGCTCCCCAGCCCAATGGAGGAGATTTCCTACCACAACAGAAGCTGAGCAGCTCTGAGCTCTCTCCATCCTCCCAGGGCTTACTAGAAAGGGTTGCTTGCTTTATCCTGTGAACTTTATGTTGAGAGACAAGTGGGTCACCTGGAGACATACCTTTAATCTCCATCTAACACTAATATACTTCCCCTGCAACACATCTGGTTATTCCCCCAACACATCTGGTTATCCTCCTGAATCTCTTTCAACCTGCATCTTTCCTGTGCCATTTCACTCTGTAAGTGGTAGCATCCTGCAAAGAATAAGTTACAGGACCTGCTCATCAGGTAAGCACAATCAGTATTTTGCTGGAATCTATTGATACCTATTGACTTGAATGGATTCTTTCCAAAGATGCAGTCAGTGAGAACTCAATGCTACAGCAGCCACTGTTCAGCAAAAGCTGAATGTCAGAGTTCGAGAGTCATAATTTCCCTGCCTGACTTTTGGATGCTCCAGTATGACTGCTCTGGAAAACTAGGACTTGCTAATCTACTACCCACTGAGCAGATGTCCTAATGGATAAACAAACCTCCCCAGGCCATGTTTGAAACAGCTGAGACTGCACTGGGGAGCCTAGTGAAGAAGTGGAAGCTCGTGAGACTTCCAAAGGCATTTGATGAGCATTAAAAATTGCAAATTGCAAACAATTTCACTGCAAGGAGGAATGTGATTGCACAGTTTGTTCTCCCTTGTACTGCAGTTTGCTGGCCAACAGATGACCTGTTTGTACAAAGGACACAAAGTGTTTCTTGGATGAATGTAAGAAACCAGAAGTGTTCAACTTAGAATCATAGAATTATAGAATGGTAAGGTTGGAAGCGACCTCAAGGATCAGCCAGTTCCAACCCCCTGCCATAGGCAGGGACACCTCCCACTAGCACAGCTCACTCAAGGCCTCCTCCAACCTGGCCTTGAACACCTCCAGGGAGGGAGCAGCCACAACCTCCCTGGGCAACCTGTGCCAGTGTCTCACCACCCTCACTGCAAACAACATCCTCCTAACATCCAGTCTAAATCTCCCCTCTGACAGTTCAAACCCATTCCCCTTGTCCTGTCATTACAAGACCTTGTCAATAGTCTCTCCCCAGCCTTCCTGGAGCCTCCTTCAGATCCTGGAAGGCTACTCTAAGGTCTCCTGGAAGCCTTCTCTTCTCCAATCTGCAGAGCCCCAACTCTCTCAGCCTGTCCTCACAGCATGGCCGCTGCAGCCCTCTCAGCATCTTGGTGACCTCCTCTGGGCCCACTCCAACACTTCCATGTCCTTCCTGTGCTG